>PVJL010010991.1:0-45619 GCA_004026885.1 Lyroderma lyra
AGGGTTTGGAGAACATTGATTAAGGAAGCACTTTTCCTGATTGATGAAAAATAACTGAGTTATATGCATCTACACCTGCTAGAAGTTTATGCAGTGTCTTATGTAGCATGTAGTATATTGTGCAGTGTGTAATAAAAATTAAAAAGTAAAATCAGAGGTTTTCTTTACTTTTTTAAAAAACAGTACTACACAAGATCAAGCAATCAACCCAGTGTAGCTTTATCACTTTGCCTATGTGTCATAAATGAGAGTTGATACTATTGTAATACATATTAAGAACTATTTTTTCTTTTTTTTTCCAAGTGTTTAAAATTGCAGTTAGGTGGCTTTTAAAACTGAGATTGCACCTTCAGCTTTCATGCATTCAGTATCTTAACACATAGTATTTGCTTAAGTTAGTGTAGTGCAGCAACAACAATCATTATGTTTATCAAAATGAGTGTACTGACCACTTGAAATGTGAAGATGTGAAAAAGTATAACTACTGTGTACAGATCAACACTCCAGGGGACTACAGGACTCGTAAGTAAAACCTAAATTGATGTCCATCCTTGCTCCCGTTTAACTTTTGTTCTGCTAATGATCTTAAACACCTGCCCTGTGTGGTTTCTGTTGGCCTCATCTTACAAGGCAGGGCTTACAGAGCAAGGAGGTGGCATTCACACTTAATGTCATGCTATCTATATAACATGCCACCGTTTGGTGATGGAACTCTTCAAGGAAAGCCATGGTCATGATTACAAATAATACAACCTCTGGTCTACATTTACTGCTGCATAGGCCTCACTTAGTTGATAGGAGAAGTATCCCTGGCAAGGGGGAGAGAGGACAGGCAGTATGGATAGGGACACAGAAGACTTATTGACATTACTAAATTTATCACTAAATCTGAGTGTAGGTCTTATCCCACCCCCTTTGTGCCTGTAGATAGGGATCATCCACTAAATTTATCTCCTTAGGTGAATGCCTGGGCTGTATAGTGAGGGGCTCCAAAATGACAGGTAAAAATCAGTTGCTCAGGTTCAACGTTAGGCTCTGAATTCTTCACCTCTCTTTTTTGTGGCATCTGCCAGGAAACAGCCTTATTTTTATACTCTGCTGCCAGGGAGTGAACCAGGTTGAACCAGATTAAAGCACTTTGAAGCTAGCTTAGTGGTACCTTGGAGCCTGCATTTCTTTTGATTTCTTGCAAGTGCAATTGTAAGGATTTTCTTTCAGTAACTGATACATGTTGGCCCAGGCCACTGCCCTTGGGTCCATAGGTCACCTGCTCTTAAGGACAGTTGGAATAATGCTTAGGAAAGGATGCCATTCATTGGGTTGTATTCACTATCTTTAATTTTAAAATAGATACTGTATTCACATAGTTCAAAAATCTAACAATATGAAATGAAGTATTCAGTGAAAAGACTTGCTCTACTCTGCCCAGCACCTGTCTGATTGTCACATCCCCCCTGCCCCACGCCAAGGGCTTTTTTTTTTTTTTTTTTTTTTTTTTTTTTTTTTTTTTTTTTTTTTTTTTTTTTTTTTTTTTTTTTTTTTTTTTTTTTTTTTTTTTTTTTTTTTTTTTTTGCTTTTTGGTATGTGGGTAGCTCCCTGACTGGGAATCGAACCCAGGCCGCAGCACTGACAGCGCCAGCGCCAAAGCCTTAAGCCACTACACCATCAGGGAACTCCCCAAGGGCCTCTTTATGCACATACAAATACATTCTTCAGTCTTCCATAATGGCAACAACTGACAGTTTACCTTTGTTTTACATCACTTGTTGAGAAGAATGGTCCTATTTGAAATTACATCCATCAGGCTGTCATAAGTATTTCTGGGGTCAAATGAAATAATCAATAGGAAAAGACTTTGAAAAGGGTTAGAGGAAGTCATGCACATTCAGAATTGGGGAGTGGAAAAAGATGGCCCTGCCCTTTTGGAAACTTTTTTTTTGGTAGCTCCCTGCTGGGAATCGAACCCAGGCCACGGTGTTGAGCGCGCCGAAGCCTAACCACTACACCACCAGGGAACCCCTGGAAACATTTTTAAGTGAAACATTTATGAAAAAAAAAATTTTAATAGCAATTCTAACTTACAAAGACCCTTAGACATTAAGTCCAAATTCTTATTCCTCAGATGAGGAAACAGGTTTGGGGATGGAAAGCGATCACATAGCTGGTTAGTGGCAGAACTGGGACTAGAATCCTGGTTTTCTGACTCAGCCTAGTGGGCTTTCAGGTGTTTTTTTAAAAATTTATTTTTATTATTATACTTATTGGGGTGTCATTGTTTTAACTGTTCTTTTTAGTTCACTTTAATAAACACTGCCGAGTCAATGCTGTATGCCAGGCACTGTGCTTCAGACTTGATTAGGACAGCACCTTCAGGAGCTCACAGACAGTAGGAGTGAAAGACAATTACAAGATGGGATGATGAGTGTTAGGACAAGTTTGCAGAAGGTACTGTGGGAGCACGCATGTGGGGCTTAGGGGAAAGGAAAGAACTTAGGGTAAATTTCCATATGATGCCCACACCAAGCCAAGTCTTGAAGGTTGGGTAGGATTTATGAGATAATTGATGGGAGGACACTCCATGCAGAGAAAACAGCATGAGTGTGGGGACACAAACTAGCATGGCTGTGTCAGGACGATCTATGAGAAGTTGTGCAGAGCTATAGCAAAGATTGCAAGTCAGGGAGTAGAGGGAAAAGGGACTGGAGAGACTGCAGGGCCCAGGACTTGAAGAGCCTGGTTATATGTTCCCCTCAGGGTGCTGGACTTTGTCCTGAGGGCAGTTGGGAGCCTCTGTGGGACACATTTGGGAAGTTCAGAGACTTTCTCTCACTGTCACAACATGGGGAGTTGTGGGGAGGTGTTACTGACATCTAGTGGTTAGAGGCCAGAAATGCTTCTAAATGTCCCACAATGCGCAGGACAGCCCCTCCCCGGGACTCTTTTGGGTAGCCCAAAGTGTCAATGGTGCTGAGACAGAGACCCTGTAAACGGTAGCAGGGTCTCAATCAAGAAACACAGCAGGAAATGTTTTTTTTAAATTTCCACTTATTCAGGACTACGTGAGAGCAATCCCCCTTCTTGCTCCCACTCCAAGTTCTTCATTAAAGTTCAGATCCCAGGTTCTCCCTTGGCCCATCTGAAAACCTGAACTTTATCCCTTCCCCAGAGGCATTTTCCCCAAAGGCTGTATCCTAACTCACTGCAAGCGATGTGCCTTAGACTGAGAAAGCAAAAACCAAAGTGTTTCCTTTCTGAAGAGTTGATGCTTGATGTTGGGAGGACTGGGAGGACATTCACATCAGGAAGGTCCGCCACCTGTCGGCTGTGTGACCGCAAGTCACTTCACTGCTGTGAGCTTCAGATCGTCCATCTCTCAAGTGAAGGTAATCTGTCCTCTGCATACATCCCTGCGTATCTGAGACTGCCATGAAGTCAGTCACATATATGAAATGGTAACCGTATGACTCTGTGCATGTGGAAGGAATCATTGCTGGTGGTATAAGCACCCCCTGAGGCTATCCAGTCCACCCGCAGATTACCCCAAAGGCACTTACCAAAATGTGATGCTGGGAGGACCCTCGGGCCCAGTGCATAACCAAGAGCAGCCATCCTGGGTTCCCTTCTAGAACGAGTGGTCACAACTAAAGTATTTTCAGAGCACTGCAAAGGCAACAGACAATGTGAACCTCAATTGCTCTGAAGGTATTTTCTGAAAATAGGAAAATCCAGCTTCAGGGCACCGTGAGAACCCTCTCACAGTTGCCACTCGCTCTCTTTTAAGGGAAGGTGGTGAGTGGGTGGGATGAAGTCCTCAGGACTCAACAGGAAGCTTCTGGATGAGGGGAGGCCCTGGGGGTGGCTGAGAGTTAAACATCACTTAGTTTTCTTTCTTTTTTTTTTAATTATATAGGTTTATCTCAACTTTATTTATTTATTTATTTATTTATTGCTTTTTTGTATGTGGGTAGCTCCCTGGCTGGGAATCGAAACCAGGCCGCAGCGCTAACAGCGCCAGCACCGAAGCCTTAAGCCACTACACCACCAGGGAGCTCCCCACTTAGTTTTCAAGATACTTGATATCACCTTGATACTTTTGTACCTGAGAACTCAGATTTCTCTACTCTACTCTTGTGAGACATGTGGAATAAAAACAGGGTTTTTTTTTTTTCTTCCCAAACATGGCAATACAGATTTTAGATAGCTGAAGAGACTGGACTCAGCTTCTTGATTTGGGTCTGTGTGTGCTTGTGTAATGTTCCCTACCTCCCCCCACTTCATCCACACCCCCTGACCAGATATTTCATCTCTGTGGTGTGCATACTCTGGAATATTCTTTTGGGATGTGCTCTTGCTTTCCAGACAAAGCTGGAGCACACCCCACAGCACACTGATCTGGGGTTGAGAATGTTCTTACAACCTTCGCATTTTGGTACATTGTTGAAAAAAGACAAGAGAAGGAAATGTCTGGAAAGAATCAATGCAGTGCTATGTTTGCATAATCTTTAGTTGTTAAGGATTTCTTGGGTGTATCTGTGTACCCTCTGTGTCTGATGCTGTTGGCTGTATATCTTCCCCACCCACACAGCTTTTTTGCAGTGAAGAGCCAGGTCATTGCTTTAGCGATTTCCACAATCTGATTCAGGATTAGAGACTAATTGTTTTCAGGACATTGCTGAGAAGTGGCCTAACACATCTTATTTGCGTCAACTCCTGTAACTGCTGCTTTATTAGTTTGAACACTTTTTAATCTGTTGTTTGTTGCTTGGCAGGTGTCTTCCTCTCTTTCAGAAAACATGGAGAAATTAATTATTATATATGGGCTAGAGCAGGGGTGTCCAACCTTTTGGCTTCCCTGGGCCACATTGGAAGAAGAACTGTCTTGGGCCACACATAAAATACACTCACACTAACGATAGCTGATGAGCTATAAAGAGGTACGTGCATCATTTTTGTAATGTTTTCAGAAAGTTTACAAATTTATGTTGGGCCGCATTCAAAGCCATCTGGGCTTCAGGTAGCCCACAGACTGTGGGTTGGACAAATTTGGGCTAGAGAGTGGTCAGGTAATGAAATTTATAAGCAAGTGTGCCATTTTAATTATGACCTCAAAGAACTGTCATTCCAAAGACAGTAGAAAAAAAGAGAGGGAAGACAGTGGAAACATTGAGCATTACTTCCCCCTCAAAACAGAAATCTTTCCCAGGTGTTTAACATGTTCTTTGGTGTACCACACCCGGCCCCCTATGTGCCACCTATCCCACAACTGGGGAGTATCTGATTCAGCAGAGTTTACCTTTTAGGCCTAATACCCTTTGGGTCTATAGGCCAGGAAACAGTGTAGCCCCCAGAAGCCAACCCTCCTCTCTTACCTCTAAGAGCCTAGTCTTTGGGGTGGAGGGGGTCACGTCTCAAGGCAACCCAGTACCTGTAAAAGCGGCCCTAAACGTAGTTGTGACTGTGGATTGGAACATCAAGGCGTCACTAGCAGAAGTCCAAGCATCTGGAAACAGCCCTGCCACTGTACTTCTATTCTGAGCAGGGCACTGTTCAGGGGGCACCTACCCAGTCCGTGACAGAGCTGCATGCTCGAGGATGGCTGGAATATTCTGAGAGGTCTTTGTAACATCATGACTCTCAGGGATCTGCCCATCTGGGACGGGCCAGCACTGTACTTAGGGTCTTGGAGGATGGGCCTCAGTTTAGGAAAGGACCTGCTTCCTCCCCCTGGTACATCTGGTAGCCCTTTAGACCTGAAGCAAGGTCACTCAGCCACACTTAACTTAGAACCTGCCCAAATCCAAGATGCCTTGATACAGCTGACTTGCTAGTTTTCTTTTCACAGGAGCACACCTTACCTTCCCGATTAGATTGTTAGTGACTGAGGATGCGAAACTTGTCTTATTCAGCTTCACTTTCTCACAGTGCGTGCTGTCCCTTAAAAGATACGTGCTGGCCGACTGGGTTCACTTGACAAGAGAATGTCAACATTTAGCCAGAGCTTCACCCCTGCCAGGAGCTGATAGCCTTGCTAGTCATAGGCAGGGAGGAGGAAAAAGGAGAGAGAGGGAAAAAGAATAAGAAGATAAATAAGGGAAGGGGGTGGCAGGGTGAACATGAGGGTATAAAGGTGGAGAGGGCAGAAACAGCGAGGGAATGAACGTGACTGAAGGGACATACAGGTGGCAAAGAAGAAAATGTCAGGCTCGTCTTTGTGCATCATCGGCTCCACGTTCTCTCTGGTGAACGGTGGGCACATCGCTGGGCCAGGAGCGAGGGCTTGGGGCTTTGGGGAGGCTCGGGGGAGCGGAGCATGAAGGTGGGGACTAGGGCTTAGGGCTTTCTAGCCCGCAGAGTCTCTCTTTCCTGAAGCAGCAGCAGCTGGGCTGGGTGAGCCTCCGGCCACCTCCTCCTGTGCAGCCCCACCTGCTCCTCGCATGTCTCCCCTCCGTCTTGGGGCTTCTAGGCCACTTCTCTACACTTAATATGCAGGGGGAGAGCAGGGCACGGCTTGAGGAACTTGCCCTGAGAGCTGCCTGGGGGTTCAAAAGGCCTCTAATCTGGAGCCCTGCAGAGGCTAGAACTTGTTGCTTCAATGAGGCCTTGGCTGGGGGTAGGAGGTCAAGGTCTGGCCCCGCAGAGTTTAAGGTCCCATTTCAAAAGAGAAGCCCTTTTAATCAGCAGGGTTAGCTCTGTTGGCTTCCTCCATGATAGCATTTTGCTCACAAGGGGTTTCTCATCACTTGCCTGCCCTGGACAATTGAGAATCCCACTGCCAGCCCTCCCAGGCCAGGGCCTCACCCTGGGCCTCTCACCAGTGTCCTCAGGACTTCTTAGATCTTACTGCCCTTGCCCGCAAAAGCTAGACACAAAGCAAGCTGGAGCTCTGCCCTTTTGGAATGCAGCTACTGTGGGGCCTGGTGTTTCCAGATTTCCCCTCTCCCCCAGGGAACCCGGGGGAAGGGCAGGGCTGTGGATCTGGGCCTTCTGTGGCACTAGAAGGTTCCTAGCAGTTGGTCTGCAGGTCTGTGTGTGAGTCAAACCAGTTACCATCATCGATACTAGTCTAGCATTCGGAGGTCTGGAGCCTGAGTGTCACCAATGCCTGTGTCCACACAAGTCCTCCTGGCTTGGCTGCCGGGCATTGGGCCTCAACAGTGGGAGCTCAGATACACGTGTTCCCAGAGTACTGAGAACATTCTACCAGTGTCAGGGAAGAGTGGGCTCCTTCTGACCTCTCTGCTTTTGGATTCTGTCTGTTGTGGTGAGTCTCTTTATCAGCATGATTGTGACAGCTAACGTTTATTGAGCATTTAGTGTGTGCCTGTCCCTGTTCTGAGTGCTCTATATGAATTGCCTCATTTCATCTTATCAGTCTTATAAAGTGACTCCTGTTGAGATCCCCACTGTATATGCGAAGAAGCTCCAAGAAGTGAAACAACCTGCTTAAAGTCACAAAGCCAGTCCGTGGCAAAGCTGGGGCCTGAAACTGTCGAGGCCGGGGAATGTTCCCCTTCTCCCCTTAGTACTTTTGGCTGCTCAGATCATTCAAGTGACATACAACAAATTAACAGGAGAAAATCAAATTGTAGTACACACACGAGGAATTCGCATAAACATGAAAATCCCAAAGACAATGAGGCAAAATGAGATATACGAGGGCCGTCCTGAAGGGATTCAGCCTGGACTCCTACAAAACCTTCTGCGATCAGAGATTGAGTTCGTCCGACTGGGCCACACTCCCTTCCATCCTGCCCTCCCAATCCCATTCCCCTACCTCACCAGATGGTGTCTCAGCAATAGGCTCCCTCTGTGTGGGACCTCCATATATGTGGTATCTTCCAGGTAGGGAGCTCAGCATTTCTTCCTGGATACAGAGGACACTTACCAAAGCACTTTGGTTTCTTTGTTGAGACCCACTGTCTGAGGGTGAGAAGCACCCACTCCATATCCAGAGCACAGTAGTTCAGGGCAGGGGCCAGCCTTGGAGATTTCATGGATTAATAAAATTAATAAAATAAAACTGGGTCCTAACATAGGGCCAACAATGATTGATTTCACCATTTAAAAGAACACATTATAGTACTACAGCTATTAATAATATAGAAATAATATCTAACCATTGTACTCGTAGCAAGAGCTTACGACATGTAGTGTTCTCAGTCTTTAGATGAATTATCTGATTTGATCCTCACTATTCCATGAGCACTATTATCCCCATTTTATAGGCAAGGAAATTTAGAAATATTAAGCAAATTGTTACTGGTCTATGCTGATAACCATTAGAGCATAAGCTCATCCCTGATTCATAAAAGGTACCTTTGAAAATACTCGGTAAATGAGTGGGGTGCACCAAATACGATGTATGTTCCCTCAGAAGTCCAAGAAGACCACCAAATACCCTATTTCAACTGATCTAAGATACCACCAACTGAAAGGCAGGCCTTCATGTACACTCCTCTATGAAGAATTAAAAAAAATACTATCAATTAAACCATAATATATCATTGATTATAAGATGAATTCCCACTTCAGGGATGTTAAAATGTGGGAGAAAAACACTGAATTTACTAAGTGCCACTGAATTGTTCACTTTTTTTTTTTTTTTTTTGTATGTAGGTAGCTCCCTGACTGGGAATCGAACCCAGGCCGCAGTGCTGACAGCACCAGCGCCGAAGCCTTAAGCCACTACACCATCAGGGAACTCCATGAATTGTTCACTTTAAGATGGTTAATTTTATGTGAATTTTACCTTGATAAGTTATCTTTAATGTGAATCAATGAAAACAATGACATCTCTGAAAATAATCAAGAATGCAAGGGAAGTCCTAACCTCAGAATTTGGGAATAAATAAGTAAAAAGCTCAGTCAGTGAAGGCGGACAGCTCTAGATTTGAGTTTTAGGCAACTTCTTTAACACTGTGCCTCAGTTTGTTCAACTGTAATGAAAATACCAATAGCTACCTCGGCGGGGGGGGGGGTCTGCTGTGTGGAGTATGACTTAGCACATACTGAGCCCTTGACACAGTGACTGGCACATAATGAGGCCCCCAATATATACCAGCTGTGGGGCTCATTGTTGCTATTGCCTCTGGCACAGCCCTGCAAGCTCATTTCCTGCTGGGGAGAAGCTGGGTGTGGACTCTACAGCTTGGCCCTGCTTTGGAAGTCAGATTGCTGCTGTGACTCCTTCACTAGCAGAAGCAATCAGAAACATTTGGGCTTTGCTTCCCATTGGTTGGGCTGTGCTTCCCATTGGTTGGGCTTTGCTTCCCATTGGTTGGGCTGTGCTTCCCATTGGTTGGGCTGTGCTTCCATTGGTTGAAACTGGTGTTACCCTGGCAGCAGCTGTAAACATTCCGGCTGGGAATCCTGGGGAAAAGCAGCTTTTGAGAGACTCTTTCTAAGGCTTCCCTGGCTACTGCTCTTTCAAACAAGGATCTGGTCACTCAGGTATGTGGGTTGTTAAGGGTGGGAGGGCCCCACAAAAAGGACCTGCAGTGGTTCTCCACATTCATCATTCAGATCCCAAACCTGAGCACACCGCTGAGCCTTCACACCCAACTGCCCACCTCGTTAGGAAGGGAAGGGGAAGGAACAGAACTAGGAGAGGTCAGTAGGAGGGATGCTTAAGAATGATTTGTGCCCACAGATGTGTGAGGAGAAGATCTGAACTTCTTCCTGAGCCTGTTCCCCACTTTCCCTCTCCTGTTGGAGCTCAGGGCTCTGTGAGGGAAGATATTAAGGGGGTGCTTGCGTAGATTAAAGACCCTACCTCATTTGCTTGGTGTTGGAAGTCACACACTTGGCTTTCAGTCAATTCATCAAGAGGCAATTTGCTGAAAGCCAAGTCACTAAATGACCAAGTCACCAAAAGGGACCATTTTCTGAAGGATCAAGTTGCTGTATGGACTCACCAAAGCCTACTGAATTTACCGATTTACCAACAAACTATTGTTGTCTTTAACTATGGAGTTTTGGCCAAATTGGCATGGCCCTCCACCTGGGAAGAGCCAGTTCTCTAGGGTTAAGGGCCCTTAGACTCCTTCACTCCCCATCCTTCAGTCCCTCCTCACTCTGGAATGGGCAGCCTGGGAAGGTTTCATTTTCCCCCAGTAGATGACCCCGTCCAACCCCCAGCTGCAGCGACAGGGAACTGAGACACAGCTAAACTGAACTTAAAATGCTGATATGAAGCCTCAAATGAAGACAATTCAGCATTATTACCAGAATGTTGTTTTGTTTTGTTTTGGTTGGTTCCCTGGCTGGGAATCGAACCCAGGCTGCGGTGGTGAGAGTGCCAAAGACTAGCCACTGCACCACCAGGGACCCCCCAGAATGTTTAAGGGCTGTTCAAGGTCATGGGAACTGAGTTGCCTCATGCAGCACCCACCATGATGGGACCATGATGATGTCGAGAAAGGGAACAAAGGGTGACCCTTTTTGAAAGAGGCTCGCACAAAGAGAGTGAGCACATTCTGGACCCCAAATGGAAATCTGAGAACAGGGCCCCAGGACTCACTGCAAATCTTGGAGGGAGGAAAGCAGCATAATTAGTTAAGAGCACAGGCTGTGAAGCCGGACAGTCTAGGCATGGGTTTGGCTTCCTCGTCTCACGTGGTAACAGGAGTCCCTCTCTTATTTAAGACTCAAGGCGCCAGCAGGAAAGTGCTGGCATACTAGAGGTAAGACAGGTAGGGAAGGCTTAAGGGAATATTTACAAAGGTTTGGGCAGACAGTGTGGAAACGAGGGCAAGTGCAGCTGCCCAGTGCTAGTAAGAGTGGGGCCATAGGGCTGAGGGGAGAGAATGCTTACCCTTGCCGGACTGAGAAGTTGTGAGAGAGCTGCGCTGGGAGAAGTGGGAGACTTCGCCATGCAGCCAGCCACAGGTGACCCTGTATGGGGACAGCCCCCTGGGGAATATATACCTTGACCTCACTCTCCTCCCTTCAGCCTGGTCTACCCATTGTGTGGAACCTCCTGGAAGACAGAGGGCACAGGAAAGCCCATCGATGTAGTCCAGTAAGGTCAGCCTTCCCGGGTAGGGAGCAGGGGAGACACGGGAGACTTGAGTCTAAAGGGCCAATGAAAGGTAGCCACTGCAAGATCTCACAGGGCTGTGGTGAGAGCTAAATGAAATGAGGCACATTAAACATCCCCCAATGAGGAGTTACTATTTGTAGAAAAATAAATAGCTCCATTTGGGGAGAGAGATCCACTCTCCTGCAGCACCTTCAATGCAAGGATTGCCTGCAAGGGATTTATAACTGTGCTAGAAGTGACTTCCCTCTCGGAAGCGATGAGACTTAAGTACAGTAGGGAAAGGGAATCCACGACTCAAGGGAAAAGGTGGAAAACTAGATCTCAGCATCTGAGGCCTCAGGCACAAAGAGTAAACAGGGAGGCGTCACTTCTACCCCAACCCCTAACCCCCTCCCTAGAAGAAACAACTATTTCCTGACTCTTGTGATTCTTCAGGAGATAAGTCTGCACTTACTGGAGTACGTGCATGCGTGCGCACACACATGCAAAAGTTAACTTCTTGAGTTTCTTTTTCCAGGCAAAAGAAAATGCGTAAGACTAAAACGGTCCAATTTAAAGAGACAGTAGATGTGTATGTATCTCCTTCAAGTTCGGTGTCGGATACAGAAGACGACAGCTACCTGACTAACATAGCTCGACACATTGCTAAGAGAGCTATCGCCACTGCTGTGAAGATTGTGAAAGGTAGTAATCCTGTTTGGGTGCCTAAAGGACTGTTTTGTTATAAAATGGCAACTATTAGTCAACTAACAAATGCACACCTTCTTTGCAGAAGAAGATAAAAACATCATCAAAAACATCAAATGGCTCACACACGGTGAATTCACAGCAGAAAGGGGTCGTAGACAAATTCAGCTGTTCATTGCGGTAAGTCAGTTTGGTGGACAAGGACAAAGAACAATAAAAAGGCCCTTGCTTGATGAAAAGTTTGAGGTCCAGGATCCTAGAAGGTGATATCAAAGGCACCTAGACTAGATGTCCTCATGTGGGTTCCAAAATCAAGATGCAATAGTCTTGGACGGTGAAAAGCACAATTGTATTTCTCTGTTTGTATCATCCTAACCTTACATTTTCCTAGGAAAATCTGATATTTCCATCAGAATGCAACTTTCCCATCTGGTGCTCTGAATGCAGGGCCTAGTGCCATAAGGAGGGAGTTGCTTTTCCCAAACTAGTTCTCCGACATCACCTTTAGAACACTCACAGTAACAGAGGGGATGTGCATGGATCAAATGCCATTTTGATGTAGCTTTGCAACGTACTGCCCACATAGTCAGGTGTGCATGCCTGTGAATTCCTTTTCTTTCCTCCTGTGCCTGGCTCTGACCCACTGGCGTGGCTTACCCTGGCAGCTCTCGTGAAAAGGGCTTGGGTCGCTCTGCATAACTGGTGGGTGGATGAAGACAAATGACTTCAAATCCCTGCTCTCTGTATTTCCTCAGATGAGAGACCAGTTGAAATTGGTGGAGGCAAAATCTTAGCCCTGAGAGAAGTTTCCTGCTGTCTCCACTCCTCTGGCCAGCCCATCCAAGGACTGGGACGCCCTAGGATGCCCTGGTCAGGTGGGAATGAGGAAAGGTCAGGGATTTGGGGCTCATATACTCTGTTCATACTCCAGTGGGCACAACACGCCATTCCCATTAGAAAGGGTGTCTAGGACATAGTGAGGACAAACGGTGCCAAGTACTAGTTGCTCATGGGCTTTACTACTCCAAAGCGTGTCTCCATTTGGGGTTGGGCAAAGGCACCTACCAGATGCACCCGTTTCCTGAATTGGACTGGAATGGGAAAAGGAGATGGGAAATTTTACCCCTGGGAAGCCCACTGGTCACTCTCAGTATGAGACAAAAAGAAGTCCTGACAATGGCCTACAGGGTCAAATGTGATGGGTGTCTCCCTCCCTTTTAACTTACTGCTCCGACACCGTCACCTACCGCCTTCTCCCTTTTCATTGTCCTCACTCCGGCCACGTGTGTCTCCTTGCTCTTCAACTGCTATGCAATTCCCCACCTCAGGGCCTTTGCACTCGCTGCTCCCTTTGCCTGGAACACTCTTCCCTGAGATCTGTTCTCAGAGTTCGTGCCTTACAGCTCTTCATATCTTTGTTAAGATGCCACCTGCTCATGAAGGCCTTTCCTAGCCATGTCATCTAAAACTGTGACCATCACTTCTCTATTTTTTCTTTAGCATTTAGCTCTAACTAAAATACTAGATTTTACTTATTTACCCCATTGCTTTTCTTCCACTATCATATCATATGAGGGCAGACATTTCTGTTCATTTCTTTGTCCCCAGCCCCTAGAAAGATGAGGTACCCATAGGTGATCTTACAATTAAGTATTAAATACATGAATGCATTTATTCTCTCCATACAATTATTTCTTCACAGATGAAGAGCTTACCTACTTTGTAGGGCTGTTGTACAGATAGAGGCGATTAGAAACTAGACAGTAACTGAAAAACTAAAGGCTCTATATAACTCGTGACATCAAATCACCCTGTTTCCAGCCCCACTAATGCAGTGAGCCCTAGAAGTGAAGTCTACCATCTAAGTGCCAGCTGTTTCTGATGGAGAGCTTTCTCAAGCTCAGTGCCTATTTCCCAGAGTCCACCATTGTCTCAGTTAATTCTCAGAACAAACCTGAGTGTAGATATATCAGTGTACCTACCCACTTTACAAATGAGGAAGCTTGAGGCTCAGAGAAATTGGCGATATGTCCAAAGTCTTTCTGTTTAGGCAGCAAAATGAAGTTTTCATCCTAGGTCTGTGTGATAGACTTCTGCCACCACAGTAGGAAAAGGAGTTTTTGATGATAAAAATCATGCAGAGTTTTACTATCAATGAAAAATGGAAACTCAAAAGATTTTAAGGTATTGCAGTGTGAATAAGAATGATTAAAACTGGTGTCAGAAGGCCTGTGTGTCTGTGGAGAGGGAATAGGTACACCTGCACATCGCCAACAGACACAATAATTGGTTTTTTGTCTTCAGGAATGCAATGTGGCAACAAGAATGTACAAGTATGTTCTTTATAAGAGAAAAACTGGAAAATTCCCAATGCCTAAGACAAAGTTAAAGTTATTTTTATTATAAATATAAAGCATCATTATAAAAAACCCCAGTGAGCAAAAAGACACCAAGTAGTTAATGAAATAGTAAATGAAAGTTACCCCTTCACCCCCACAATACCCAGTTCTACTCCCTCAAAGGTTACTTACCATTGATAACAGTTTTGTGAATATACTTCCAGGTTTTCTGTTGATTTTGAGTATCCAATACATGTAATGGGCTAAGCCATCCATGGTAGAGTAGCACAATGACATACTGTCTCCTGGAAGCGAGTATATGAAGCCATGTTATGTAAAAATTACAAAACACAAGGATAGTACACACTCACTGGAGCTACATGAAAGTCAGCTGCCTGCACAGTGATAAAAATGGGAAGAAGTTGGCCTGATGGAGATAGTTGAATTTGATGTGCCTAAGGCTGCCTTAGTTCACAAAAGGAAAAAAATATATATATAACACTAAGACAGCAAGTTGAGAGGAAGAAAATCTTAGAACGAAGGCATCTGGTGGGGTAGAGAGAGAACTGAGCTGGCTGCGCAGGAGCCCTGGGTCTCCGTCACAGCTGTTGTGTTGGACTGTTCTTACCCAGTACCCTCATCTGTAAAGTAAGGGGCTTCATTAGATGATCTCTAGGGACCACTTCAGTGCTACAAATGCTGGGATTGCATGACAGATTAAACATTAGGGTTGAAAACAATATATCAAACAATATAAAAAGGTTGGGGGAAAAAGGCATGCTTCTGTGGGCCTCAAGGATTTGACTGCTGGACTTCTTCATGAAAAGGAATGAGGGAAGGTCTGTAAGGAAGACACAGTCCCTATCTCAAAGAATCTAGAGTCTGCTGCTCCTCTCAGGCTGAGTGAAACAGCCAATTAGGTAGAAGCTTAAAGTAAACTGAGGCAGAAGGCCAGTCTACTTCTTTTTCTTCTTTTTTTTTTTTTGGGGGGGGTGGTGGTGGTAGTGGTAGCTCCCTGGCTGGCAAACTGTTTTTTTTTTTTTTAAAGGAGGGCCTGAAATAATTATTACTATGTCCTCTCATAGTCCCTTCGCACATCACTGGGATTATTAGACAATCCTACTTTTTTTTTTTCCTTATGTGGACCTTCATCTTAATTAAAGATCTTTTTTTTTTTTTTTAAATTTAGAAGTTTCCTGTGCCCTAATAGCTAGCCCAAGGGGGTCTGGTCGAATTGAACTTGTTTAATATCTATAGCATTCCAGGCCCTCTGCTAAGAATCAGGACTGCCTTATGACTTCCATGAACGCTAGGTGCTGGTGATATTTGTGCTTTGGAGGGAAAGCTTCTCTGAGGGTACAGACACTGTCTGAGGGATCCTATTGGCTGACTCATTCCTTTTCTGATCATATTTTATACACTACCTATGGCTGCAATGAAGGGAGTCTGATTTTCAAAAACAGCTTGTGAAATCAGCCTCACTACTTTCTGGTCACACCTTTAGGTCTCCCAGAGTGGAGTGAGCACACCATATGTTTTGATTAGTTTCTGATTATTTTCCAATTAACCAAACTTACCTCCCAAGTAAGGGTCTGGAAAGAGGTGAGTGTGTATGTATGTGGTGTGTGTTTACGCACTCTTATCTGAGCATGTGCCTCTACAGTCCAAAGCCCAATCCCAAGTGATGTTTGCATTAGTCACTCATTTCATTTCAGGTCCACCTTCTCTCTTTGCACTTGTGGAGCTAACTGGGAGTTGACTCTAGTTTGGATCCCAATAAAAAATGTTAGAAATGAACCCCAGAACCAGGGCTGTAAACCCGTTTTGTGCTGCCTTCATCTAGAGGACTTGAACAGATGGCTGCTTGTCTCTGGGCACTCATCTTTTTCTTTTCTCTATAAAGCGGACTTGGAATAAACGAGGCCTCTGGTCGCACTACACAAAGTTGACAGAGAAGAAAGACCTGGGTCACAGCTTCTACTACAAGTACACGGTACGCTTCGCCATGCCAACTGCTAACATCCCCACGGCACTAGGCTCAGTCGCTGCCTTCTTCACTATCAAGTTCAACAAAAACAAACCTAAGGTAAGCTCCTCCTTTTCTGCCCTGTTTCCATGGATGAGATGTCAATGGGAATGGAGACTTCTCTTATTAAGGTCACTGATGACCCCCTTTGTAAAACTTAAAGCCATATTTTTGTCCTCATCCTGCTCAGCTCACCTGTAGCAACTGCCATAGCGGACCACTGTCTGCCATGAAACATTTCATTTGGCTCTTAGAACAACAAACTCAGCTGGTTTTCCTCCTGCCTCACTGCCCCTTCCTTCTTGGTCTCTACTGCTTTCTCCTCCTCACACTAATCTCTTCATGTTGGAATGTCCCAAAACACAGATCCTGGGCCTCTTCTCTATACTCACTGCCTTGATGATCATATCCGGTCTCCTGGCTTTAAATGCCACCTCTAGCTTATGATTCCCAAATTCCTATCTCCAGCGCAGACCTCTGCACCTGCATGTTTAAGAAACATCTCACTTATTGTAACCAGAGCTGAATTTCCAATTTCCCCTTCCAAACCTGACCTGCGGTCTTCCTCATTTCAGTTGATGGCCAAAATCCTTGGTGCCATCCTTGACTCTCTCACATCCCTCATCCGATGCATTACGAAATCCTGATAGCCGACCCTACCTTCAAAAATAGGTCCTGAATCCAACAATTTCTTACCACTCCGCTTCTACCATCCTGGTCTAAGACACCATCATGTCCCACCAGGAAGATTTCGATAGCCTTCTAATTGGTCCCTCTGCTTCCACCCTTTGCCCTTATCATGTCTCTTCATTATAGCAGCCAGCAACAGTGACGCTTGTAAAATGAAGTTGTCACTCCTCTTGTTTAAACACATTCCAACATCTTTCTCAAACTTTGAAATGCACACAAATTACTTGGGGATCTTGTGCAAAGGAAGATCCTGATTCAGCAAGTCTAGGGTGGGGCCCGAGAGTCTGTATAACTAAGAAGCTCTTGGGCAAGGCTAATGCTGCAGGTCCACAGACTACACTTTTACTAGGAAGGGCCTACAAGGCCTTGGGTGATACAGTCACTTATTTCTCTTTTCCCACTATTCCTTCTCCCTCAATCACTCTCTCTCTAGCCACTGTTCTTGCTACTCTTTAATAATACAGTCCCACCTCAGGGCCTTTGTACTTGCTATTTCCTCTGACTGTAACACTCTCCCCTAGGTATGCACATGGCCTGCTCTCTCACCTCCTACACTGCACTTTCTCCCCCCGACCCCCCACCTACCGGTACTTTTGCTTTTTTCCCATAATACTTGATCACCTTCTGACATCCTATATAATTTATTATCTTCTTCTTGTCTGCTCCCTCTTCTAGAATGTAAATTCCATGAAGGCAGGAATTTTTGTCTTGCTGTACAACAAGGCCTGACAAATAGTAGGCTTTCAATAAATACTTGAAGGGATGACTACTTGTAGCCCCTAGGTAGACCATGAATATGAAATATGTTGATAGCTGGTGTGAAAAGAGTCCAAATAACATCCATGAATCCAGGCATAGGGTTCTCAGAGGAGCAGGGTCAACACTAAGCATAATGCCTAGAACACAGCAGACATAAAAATGTTACATCCCCTTCGCTTTCACTTTCACAAAAGTTATCTGAGGCTTTGCCTGACTCTAAGGCTTTATATATGACCACATAGTGAGCTGACCATGCCCTAGATAAGTATAAACTTATCTACTCAGAGTTTGGAACCTGGAGTAATCTAAATTACGCAGGGCTCTCAATTCTCCTGGTCATGTACCCACTATTAGCTGTCTTGCTGACTGGCAAGGTTAGAGATCAGAAAGTAAGGCTGGTGGAGGTAAGCAAGACCATAAACCAATGACCACACAGAGAGAGCACTTGGGAGAAGGGCTCTTGCTCAGATTTCCAATTATCATTTTGGAGGGGAGGCTTGGTGGGGACCACTGAGACAATATTACAACCTACATTTTTATGCCACTTTAAAAATCTTTTCAAACTCCGTTCATCAGTATGAGTTCATTCTTATGCCATTCCTAAGAGGTAAAGTAGATACTGTCCTCTGTCTGAGTAAACTGGAACATGTAAAGAAGGTAAATGACTTACGCAGGCTCCTTTTACTGAGGAGCAGAAGCCTTTCCTGATTTCTTTCCAATTCCGTGGCGATTCTCAGGGTATTCATTGCCAAAAAGATGTTTAGAGAAGAGAGATTTAAAGTGACAAAGAGGGGAGTACCCCAGTGGTGTACTGGCTAGGCTTCGGCGCTGTCAACGCTGTGGCCTGGGTTCGATTCCCAGCCAGGGAACTACCCACATAAACAAACAAACAAACAAACAAACAAACAAACAAAGTGACAAAGAACTACCACCTATACACTCCCACTTTAAAAGGAAGACGAATTCTAGAAGTTTAAGAGTACACATATACACAAGTGTAGGAATGGAAGGAATCATGAGTTGGTATGACTCGTCTAGGCTGACAATTGTCGTTTTCTCTCTTAGAATGCACCAATTGACGTCTCTTACACCTTTGAGAGCCAGAAATTACTTAACAGGTAATGAACATTTGGGGGCTTATTTTCAAAGGAGGGTGGAAAAAGGTCACCACATTCCAGGAATGCAGCTGGCCCACAGCCACAGATAATTCACATAATGGTTACTTTTCTCCTTTGGACCAGCTACCTCATTAGGATTGGCTGAAAGTAAAATTCTGCCATTGTTCTAGAAAATTGTTTTCTTGTTTGTTTACTTTTATTAATTAGAAACTTGAGAGTAGTTGCTGGAGTAGGATGGGGGCAAAGTGGGTCATGTCTATTGTTTCTATGGGAAAATTCACATGGAATTAACTCATGTATAATCCTTTTATTTGTGCAGCAGCTCTCTTAAGGAATCTTTACATACAAGCTTATTAATTATTTTATTGGTTGGGTTTAAGGAACAGAGAGACTTCGTCCCCCACCCCCAATAGGCTTTTTGCTCACTAGGGATGTAACAGGGTAAAACGGAATCAACCTCTGGCTCAATATTTTATTTTAAAATCTTCTGTATTTGTTTTTCTTCCTCGCAGACCCGGAATGGCTAAATTTCGAGACGAATGGCACATTAGCTTTATTGAGGGCAGAGGTATCACAATGGCGGCAATTCCCTTCTAATTCGATTGTGTCTGATTCTTACAGACATGTTTTAGGATTGGATTTCTAATTAGAATGTATTAAAAATACAATACTGCACATCAAACCACAGAATATTTATTGAATAATAAACTTGTGGCACACAATCCAGCTGTATTTTTTTTTGCATTCTTTCGTTTTCCATTTGGCAGCTTCCTTCACACTAGGGGAGTAACCAGTAAGTTGTTGTCTATTTTCTAAGAGGTTTTTCCCACCGCTATCTGCAGTGCTCAGAGTCTTACAGGGATAGAAGGTGAGTTGAGAGTTGCTAAAATTCACCTGTCACACCCACTGAGATCGATACTTGGCTACTTGTTCCCTCATCTGAGCCTAAGTCTCCTGCCCAGACACATCTCTTTATGGGCACAACTGGGGAGGAGAAAACCAGCAACAGTTCTATGGCTCATAATAGAACCGGTCCAAAGGGTTTTGCTACTCCCAGGTCCCTTCATTTCCTGTGAGTTAAGCCTCATGGTTAAACAATACATTTGGAAACTCTGAAACCAGGCACGCTGGCTGCCACAACACAGCACCCCAACTGTGAGGGCAGCAGTGGCTTGAGGGCTGGGGGCAATGAAACAGGGAAGGCTCAGTCGCCACCCTTATTTCTTGTCTTCTTCCCATCCTCACACCAGGTTATCACTTGCTCCTACCATCCCTGTGAGGCTGTCTTGCCTGTATTAAAGTATTAAAACACCAAAGACAGAATTACATTACAAGTGATTACTTACAGGTACATCAGAATAAGTATTTACATAGACAAGCACTAGAAGGGGGGAAAGAATCCTAAAGACAATTGATGTGTTAAGACTGTGGGTTATTTTTTCTTTCTTCCTTTCTTCTTTTTTTAACTGTTACATTTGTGTGATAAATAAAAGAGGAGGGAAATCTTACAGCAACAGGCGAGGAGGTGGGAAACTACGGGTAAGTCTCCTTGGAGAACCAAAAATACAGTATTTCAAATACAATAGCTCTCCTATTAGACGTATGGCTCAGGTGAGTAAATACAGTTAGAAGCAGTAATTCTCATGTGCTGAAAATAAAATACTTTTAGTCTTTTATTTTTCCTTCCTCTTTCCCAAAGAATATGCCACTGAAGCTATTCTTTGGCAGATCTTTCCTGAACAAACCCTGATGAAAGAAACGGTAAAGTTCTGAAATAAATTAATGTATTTTCTGTTATTTACTCAACAAGCATTTGCTAAGTATCGACTCTGGAGGACACAGGAGAATCCAATGAAAATCCACAATGTTCACGTACCACAAAACTGTTGCATTTGAACTACCTTGTCTACTGAAAATAAGAGAACAAGCTCATTCAGTCTCTAGAAGCCAGTAACAAAAAAATAATGTTCTTAAAGAAAAAAATTTTAAATGGGGATTGTAAATTTAGGTTTGATTACATAGGGAAGTACATGGATTATGACTCACAAATTTGGGACCTACTTTCCTTTTAACTTTTGGAAACAATAGATTTCTTCAGGCTGGGCAGCAATGATGACACATACTGATCACTTCAAATTCAGGGTTCATAAATGTTGCTACATGCCAACTGGCTGTTTAGTTCATTCATTGTGGGTCAAAGGTAAACATTTTCCTACAACATATGCTAAATATTAAAACTTCTCATCTATGCTTTGAAATCTGACTGCTTTAAAACTCTGAAATAAAAAACACTGTAAACCATCCTAAGGAGAAAGGCGAGTCCATTTTCTAACAGCGCAGTTTCCCCATCACCCAGGTAATTTAAATTTATCCTAGGCACATAATAATAATGCAGCTTGAAATAACCTTAACACAACCAACCAGAATTTAAACTGTCCCCTCCTCCTTCACTCTTGTGACCTAATAACTAAAACTGAACGAAACAAGGGAAGGAAAAAGATTGTGATCTCATAGTGCCAGAATTTTCCATTTTTCCCAAACTAAAAAGTGAACAAGCAGCCATAAAGTTATAAAATGAGGGGGTTCTGTACAAAGTTAAAGATTAAACTGAAAGACAGATGTATAAAACAAATGGAAAGGTTTAGCAAGGCTTAAAAGGAAGTTTGCCTATTACATAAAAGACAGACAAAAAAGTTCATCCTTATAAAACAACTAAGTTAAAACAATGATGCATTATATTTTTCCCTGTTAACTCCTGACCACAGTTGACTCTCATTCATTTTTAGTATTCAAATTATAATCTAAGCACAGCTTAGATGGAAATAATGTACTTACACTGGCACAACAGTACACTTCCCAATATTTTATATTTGAAAAAAACATTTTTAAGTAACCTAGTAAAAAATTTTAAAACTAATGTTCACATTTCAATTCAACAAGTCTGTGGGTTAGTTTGCTTTTGTTTTTGTTTTTGTTTTTTTTTTAATTTTTTTGGTATTTGTTTGCTTTTGGCTTGGGGATAGAGGGACTAAAGCCAAAATTCATTATTTTCAGGGAAAACTATATGTATATTATATAGTACAAGTCAATCATCAAATTCCAGATTTGATTTTTTCAGCAATGCCTTCATTTTGTTAACAAAACTTGCCTCCTGTATGTTTCTATCAAGTCCACTTACAACACATGATAATTTCCCACAAGTTCAATTGGGGTTGGGGGAGGGCATCATGTAGAGGTAAGCATAGCACTATCCCATAGTGTGAGAGTGAAGTTTCTCATCTCACTGACACTTTCTCTCAATGTCACCTCTCCCAATACAGTAGGATTTCATTAATAATTTGGACTTTTTTTTTAATGTGGGTAATTCCCTGGCTGGGAATCGAACCCAGGCCGCAGCGTTGACAGTGCTGAAGCCTAAGCCACTACACCACCAGGGAACTCCGTAATTTGGATTTTTAAACCACAGAATTTTATGGTCCATCCAAAATAACGCAAAGAACTTGCTAAAGTTCTATCAATAAGCAGTGTTTTATTGAGGGACTGAAAGAATTAAATAGAAGGCACAGTAAAACTTTCTCAGATCATAACAATCCTTTTGTTTGTATATATGTATGTATGTATGTGTGTGTGTGTATGTATGTATGTATGTATGTATATATATATATATATATATATAAAACCCAGGTTTTCTTTTTTTGTTGTTAAAAATGTCTGCTGAACAATCCGAAAATCCTTATTTGTCATCTTTCCCTTTAGTTTTCCTGTATACCATCTCTCGAAAACTGGCCAGAATCTTGTTTTCTCTCTTTCGTCTCTCTTCTTGGTTAAAGGATGCGAGAGCTCTCTTCTCATCGGCACTATAGATCTGGTTTTCTTTTCGCAGTCGCACAGCCTCCATTCGGCGATGCCTGGAGATAATTTTATTTTTGGCTTAATTTCTTAGTTATTATTCTCATAGTACTTCCTCACCAATCCTTTCTAACTTTTTTTTTTGGTTGGTTCCCTGGGCGGGAATCAAACCCAAGTCACGGCGGTGAGAGTGCCAAAGCCTAGCCATTACACCACCAGGGAACCCATCAATCCTTTCTTAATATAGACTAGTCCACTTAAAAAGTTGACAAATAGAAATTGTTTTTATAATGGGTTCAATTTTCAAAAGAGCATTTGCCTACCAGCATGTCCTCTGATTCATTTCTAGTATTCAAATAATAATCTCTGATGTTTTGTCAACATCGTGAATGTTACTAATTTCAAATACTAACGGTAGAAGTCAACAGTAAAACCATAAAAAAACAGGCAAATTATTAAACTTCCTAGGTGATATGTACAATTTTCCTTTGTGGAATTGATAACAGGATAAAGGAAAGATTTAAGTTGTCTTCAATAAGGTAGAACGTCTTTGAGGTTCAAATTTATCATAACCAAAAGAACCAAGTCTAAATCTACAAGTGAATTTAACTCCTTAGGATCTAGTAGCAGCTCAAAGTAAAGAAAGGAAAGATTTAGCACAAGAGGCAAATCAAGAAAGTATAGGGGCAGAGGCAGAGGGAAACTATTATATCATTTTTAAAAGGTCACTTATTTAGAGGGAAAACTTCATGAAAACCTGCCTCTTTTATGTATATGTACCCAATCCCACGTAATCAGTCCAAGATGAAGCTTGAGCTGTCTAGAAATATAGAGAAAACTGAGTGAGAAGAAGAGGGGAGAATCATTTCAGGTTAGTATGAAAGTGGGGGAGTGCAGGATGAAGAGTCAAGGAGACGACAATGTATTTAGGTTGATCAGTGTACAATGAGTAGTTTATCCAGAACAGGAAGTGCTGTGTGAATGATGCTATACTGAACATCTATATATATATGTCTCCTAGTATGCAGGGAAGATTTTCTCTTGGATATCTATAGGTACAGAGTTGCTATGCCATAAAAGTATATGAGTGCTCAACTTTGCAAGATAATGTCAGCCTGTTTTCTAAAGTGGTTGTACCAATTTACACTACCAGTAGTAATATTTAAGAGATCCTGTAAAAATACATCTCTCAAATGCTTGGTATTGCTAGAACTTTGAACTTTTGTCTATCAAATGGGTGTAAAATGGTATTTCAGCATGTTCTTAATTTCTGTTTCCAATAACAATGAACATCATTTTATGCATGTATAGGCCATATATATTTATTCTTCTGACAAATGCCTGTTTTTGTCATTTCCCCACTTTTCTTTTGGGTTATTTATAGGTATTCTTTAACTATTCTCAATGCTTACTCTTTAACGGTTATGTGTATTGCACGATCTCATCCCAGATTGGAACTCGTCTTTTTACTTATTTTAAGATGTCTTTTGATGAACAAAAGTTCTTACTTTTTTTTTTTTTTTTTTGTAGTATGTGGGTAGTTCCCTGGCTGGGAATCGAACCCAGGCTGCAGCGTTGACAGTGCCAGCGCCGAAGCCTTAGCCACTACACCACCAGGGAAGTCCCTGTACCAATTTTTAATGGGGTAATATAGGATTCTACTTTCATGTTTTTTTCTATAATGGATAACCCCCTTTTTCCTGATCTATTTACTGAATAGTTCCTTCTTTCCCCAATGATCTGACATGCCATCTCTTTCATATGCCTAAGTTCCATAAATATATGGTTCTGCCTCTGGGCTGTATTTTATTCCACTGAAAAATTTATTTGTTTCCCCACACTTTCTATAGTGCTATAACCTTCAGAGTAAGTCCTTACATCTGGTAGGGCAAATCTCATCTTTCTGCTCTTCTTCTTTAGAGATGACCTGGCTATTGTTGGCTCTCTAGTTTAACATATCAATTTTAGAACCATCTTATTAAATTTCATGAAAACCTCTGTTGTGATTTTGATTGGAATGGCACTGAATCTCAGATCAATTTAGGAAGAACTGACAAGTTTACAATATTGCCTTTCTATTCATGAACATGGTCTCTCTCGATTTATTTAGGTCTTCTCTAATGTCTCTTAATAATGTTTTATAGTTTTCCCTGTAGAGGTCTTGGACATCTTTTAAGATTTTTTCCGAAGTCCTTCATATTCTCTGATACTATTATGTTGTTTGTTTCTACTTACATTTTTTGTTTGTTGCTGATGCATAGAAACACAATTGGTTTTTGTATATTAACCTTATATCCCACCATTTGTTAAACCCTCCTATTATTTTTAAGTTATCTGAAGATTCTTTAGGATTTTCTATGTAAACAACCATATTATTCACAAAAAAGGACAGTGTTATATCCTCCTTTCCGGCCCTTATGCCTTTTCATTTCTTTTACTTATCTTATTGTGCTGTCCTCAGATAAATGTTTTCAACTGCTGGCCTTCAGAATTCCAAGATTCTGAAGGTGCTTCAGGGGTTCTGTAAATATTTGCCTCCAATTTTATTTTAAATTATTTATCTACTTTTAAAAGTTTAGAAAGTTTTTAAAATCCAAGATGCAGTTTGAGCTTGGTACAGGTGACCTACTCTCCTTGTTCTGCCTGGTACTTTGCTTTCTCTTCCCCACTTTTACATTCATTTCCCCATGCTGAACCTGATGTCTGTCATAATCCTTTTCGGCTCTTCACTCTCTGAGTCCACAGAGAATGAGAGACAAACTCAGAAACCAGGAAAGATTATCTTATGAAAATGCTTTCCGAGCTGTTTCCATGGTGTAATGGTCAGTAGCCTGGACTCAGGAAATGCTTTCCTAACTACCAGAATGCCATATTCCTCATGGGGCAGTGATAAATAGCAGAATTTTAACTATATCCTTCAGAGGATAAACTATCTGTACCAAAATACAAAATAAGAAAGGACAATGGAAAGACTGATTCTTTTGACATAGCTAAGTTTGAGGCTGAGCTGCATACATACTTGGGATTTTAGACAACCCCATTCATACCAATAAAATCAATATTAAAGCAATAGTTATACTCTACTTTTCATTAGGAAGGGTCGCTTAATGAAAATCATTCACCAAATATAATTCTGGTAGTGAAAAAGAAGGAAATGATCTAATCATAGAAACTGACTTCAATGCCAAGAACATACCTGCTACCACTCATCACGTAACCTGAGCACTCAAATGATGCAATTTCTTCACTTGTCAAGCCAATTTCACCTCTTCGTGGGATACGTTTTCCAGCTTTTACATATTCAGCCATCGCTGCACCTTCACCAGGTAACAGAGCATGGCCATAGCTACAAAGTAATTCAGAATTCAGAAAATGTTCATTACAAAAGGCTCATCATTGAAAGAGAGCACAAAAATTCATTTACTCTCAGAAAACAGTAGGGATAACAGTTGCTGAGTGGCAGCATGCTGGGAAGTCCGATATAAATTATTTTAATTTAATTAGTGAACAATGCATTGTGATGTGTATAACTAACCTAGAAATGAGGATACTTTGGGAGAACAAAAGAACCGATATTAGTAAATTCAGATTCTTACTTACTTCAGAGGTTTATCATCTTGAGAGGCAAGTGTCTTTGGAGCTTCTGGGCCAATTAAATCTGAGGGTTCTTCAGGCTCTGCACACAAGATATTCAGAAACATATTCACATTTTGACTAATGGGTTAATTTAATGTTGTATCAGTTCTGAGTCAAAGTCTATCAGAAGAACCTTACTTGATCGATCCTTCCAGGGATTGTCCAGAAACTCCTCCTGGGAATCTTTAGAGCTTGAATCACTGGAATCTTTTCTGTTCTTCTTAGACTTCTTTTTCTTGTATTTCTTCCTGCAATGATTACAATTTGATGCAAATTGGCTTAATATTCCCATGTTAAAGGGCGTATTATTTTCAAGGCCATGAGAGACTGATTAAAATAATTTTCAGCTTATTGTAAGAGAAAAAGTTTAATTAAAAAAATCGAACTTATTTAACTAAATCATGTTTCACTATAAAAAAGATCCCTAAAGGGAACAATGAAATACAGTTTGCATGTTGTAGAAAGATAACAGAAATAGTTTAAAAAACAACTCTTACCAATTTGAGCATCAATAATTTTAGGGGTAATTAGTTAAAAAACATTGAACATGTATGAATACTTGGGTTCCTAATGATATTAAAATAACCCAACTCATTATTTTGAAAACTCCTAACACAAAGAAAGTAAGAAAGAACCATGCGTTTTTTATACACACTGTACTTCAAGGTAACAAAATAGTTGAGGGTAGGTTTCTCTTATGGCATTATTCTACCTTAATAAATGAAGAAAGGATGCCACAATTAGACTGTCACCATTTTGCAATCCCTAGTGAAATAAGGGACCAAGGCAATGACCATCTGTGACTGTTAATATGAGCAAAAGAGATAATCACACATTATCTGCCTCCTGATGGAAGTACACAGCACCAACTATGACATATCCCTGCCAAAAACTCAAAATCTGAACCTCATCAATACTCCAGACCTAACTATCAATCTACAGGAAAAACACAGGACAGAGAACATGTGTAAAGGACACCTTAAAAACACAATTAGCAAAATCCATACTGCAGGAAACTCTATAGGACAAATGACTTGGTTTCTTCAATAAATTACAAGAACAAAAAGAGAAGGGGAACCTACTGATTTAGAGATAGAAGAGACATTATCAATTTATGGACATTATTTCAATTCTGATTTGAATAAACTATACAAAAAACTGTTGAGAATTGAGAAATTATTATTAAATATTTTAGGTACGATAATAGTATTGCAATTATGATTTTTTTAAAAAAAGGAATGCCGATCTTTTAAAGAAGCATGCTGGTTTATGGATGAAATTATATCTGGGACTGGTTTTAAAATAATGAAGAGGCAGTGGAGACTGCCCAAGAGTTGTTATTTGTCCAAGCTGGGTGATGTTTACATGGGGGATCATTTTACTATTTTATGTAATTTTATACATAGTTGAACTTTTCCATAATAAAAACTAAAGAAAACAACTGACGATCTGCGTTTCCTCTTCTTTTCCTTTTTCTTGGCTTTCTTCGTTCTCCTTTTTGTATCTTCATCTACAAATTAAAGCATATTATAATTAAAAAAAATTAACTCGAAACCACCAATACTTTTGAGTAAATATCTGATGGCTGTTCTGTTTGTCATTACATAGAAATTCATTCATTCAAACATTTATTGCTACTTGTCAGGAAATATGCTAGCCTCTGGGGACACAGAAATTAAACTCACACCAATTGTACTGCCTAAGATAACAGTATTGTGATTAAGTGGGAAAACATCATTTTTGGAGATGTATGCAAAAATATTTAGGGTGGCAATGTGATATATGTAATTGACTATCAGCAAAAAACAATACTGTATTTGAAGCAAATATGTCAAAATACTAACAATTATTAAAATCTAGGTAATATGTATATGGTATTATACTACTCCCTTTATTTTTCTGAGTGTTCGAGTATTTTTCATGATGAAAAGGGGAAAAAAATCCCTATGTGTTTGGCAGGGGGGATGCTTTCCAGGAGGCCAGTCTAATGGAGGAGACAGAGGCAAGGAGATAAATAGAACACAGAGGAAGCCTGGGGTGCTCTGCACCTACAAAGGAGTCTCAAAATCAGGATGATTGTGGGAGGGTGGTTGAGGAATGACTGACCAGGCAAAGGTAGCTCTGAAGGTATACTTTATAAAATCAGTTTTATTACAAAAGTAAGGCATGCCCATTGTTGAAATGAGTAAGCCAAGCCACATGCTGGGACAGATTGGCATTGTAGACAGATGGACTCTCTGTATCAACAAGCAAAATCAAGAGAACGAACATGGAATATTAAGGAGACAGAAGGTAGGTAGTTCTTAGGCTACACTGGATGCTACGAGAGAAAGTGACAGGGTATACATGTGACCCAAGCAGGATCAGTTAGGGTCTGAACTCTACGCTGAAGGCTATGGAGAGCTAATGAAGGATTTTAAATAGGGGACTGACACACTCAGATTTGTGCTTTAAGAAAGCTCAGTCTCCATTTTGATAAATAACCCTTTATTAAAAAAAAAAAAAAAAAAGAAAGTTCAGTCTTCCAGCAGTTGAGGGAAAAAAGTGACGGTGTGGGACAGGAAACTGAGGTGACATCAGAGGAAGGGGCACCTTTGTGTAATGTGTCCCCAGAGGAGACACCCTCTGTCAATCAGTCAGGAGAAAGCACAAAAAGGTGGATTTTTGTGATATGCCACCTGACAGGGGGTGTCTTCCTTAAATCAGCTCCCAGTCCAAAGGGGTCCTTTGTGCTGTGGCTTTTTGAAAATTGCACAAAGGTGGCTGTCTAGGGTGAGAATGACACAAAAGACCTGCTCCACCGGGCTGATGCAGCCCTGTATGGTTTCATTTGGCACCATACGTCTCACAGCCCAAACTCCAACTTGGTTCAGAGCCACACACATTGTACAACTATACACAAACAATCTGGAGTCACATTGCTTAGGTTCGAATCCTGACCATGAGGGTGGTACTTATAACCTGCGCAGTGCCTTCCTTTCCCCATCTCTAGGATGTATCCTGCAATTACTCTGTGGATTAAATAGCAATAATGAATGCCAAGCATTTAGCAGGGTACTGAGCACAAAGTCAGCAAGTGTTCAGAAGCTCTTGACTATTATTACTGTTTTTAAGAACCTACTTCTTTTATTTTTTTTTTTGGTTGGTTCCCTGAGTGGGGATCGAACCCAGGCCACGGCAGTGAGAATGCCGAACACTAGCCACTATACCACCAGGGAACTCCCCAAGAACCTACTTCTGAAATAAGCTTTAAGAAATAAAACTAGCTTTGAAGCAAAGCTTGAAGAATGATGTTGACTTTCTCACCACTGGAATCTGTTTCAGAATCAGAGTCACTGTCGCTATCGTCAGAATACTTCTTATGTTTTCTTTTAGATGACTTTTTCTTTCTCCTTTTCTTGGACCTTTCTTTTGAATGACTAGACTTCTTCTTCTTCTTCTTTTCTTCTATGTAAAATACAAATAAAAAACTAACTAGTACAGGAGTATTTCTGAGTATTAATTTTATTGTATTTGAAATACTGAAGAAAAATACACAATGGACAATGTGAATAAAAGTGAAGTCTAACGTGCAACTATTTATAAACTTATTTTTTATATTTTAATCACAAAGATCTGTATTTAAAAATACCTTCTGAAGTAGAAGCTGAAGAGGTGCTTTTCTTGGGCTCTTCATCCTCTACTGGTGTATGTTCATCAGAGCTAAATTTAAAGAAGATGGTTGTAAGAATCAGAAAAGGGATGAAGTATGGACCTCAGGGTATAAAAATACAAACTTAAGCAAGCACTGGACTGCTTTTATAAGAGTACACCTCAAGGATTTTACCACCTTCATAATACCATAATAATCATTTACACTGGCATAATGATTTAGAGCTTACAAAGTGCTATTCAAGCTGAAAGAGGCATGTAAAATCTGCATTTTCACAAGAAACCACAGGGCAAAAGTAAGGAAACAGGAACCATAAGGAAAGATGAAAGAAATTGGAGAAAAGGAGGCTGAGGGAAGATGTCACAATTTTATTTTATGTGTGTAAAGGACACGTGGCAGAGCAGCAACTGTTCTGTCTCTAGAGCAGCGGTTCTCAACCTATGGGCCCGACCCCTTGGAACTGTATTAAAGGGTTGCGGCATTAGGAAGGTTGAGAACCACTGCTTTAGAGTAAGAAGAACCTTACATACTACAGTATAAACAGATTTCATTCTGTTGCAGGAAATTCTGAAAATGAGTATTCTAAAAATTCTGTAACAGTTTAGAAAAGGGATCCTTATATCATATTATTCTTTCTCCGAAAATCACATCTAGAATAATTTAGGTATTGCCTAGGGTTCCTTCCAACTCTAATTCTTTGAGTTCAGATTCTTCAAGCATTCTCCAAAGGTATTCATAAGAACAAGTTTCAGATAATAACGCTTTATCACCCTGTCATAAATTACAAGTTTACCTCTCAAGCTCACTGTTATAACTCAGCCTAAGTTGAGTTAAAGACATAAGAAAAGGAAAAAAGATTAAGCATGCAGATACTACTTCATATAGGAAAACTAAACAAAACCATATTAGTATATTCATTATAAAAACATTCCTTTGGGAATAGAATAGAGAGCTCAGAAAGAAACCTACACATATATAGTCAATTAATTTACAACAAAGGAGGTAAGAACATACAATGGGGAAAGGACAGTCTCTTCAATAAAAGGTGCTGGGGAAACTGGACAGCAACATGCAGAAGAATGAAAATGAGTTACAAAAAGTAACTCAAAATGGATTAAAGACTTGAATGTAAGACCTGAAACCACAAAACTAGAAGAAAACACAGGGGATAAGTTCCTTAACATCAGTCTTGGTGATGAGTTTTCAGATTTGATATCTAAAGCAAAGCAACAAAAGCAAAAATAAACAAATGGGACTACATCAACCTAAAAAGCTTCTTCACAGCAAAGGAAACCACCAACAAAATGAAGAGGCAACCTACTGTATAGGAGAAAATATTTGCAAATCCCTGATAAGGGGTTCATATGCAAAATATAATAAAGACCTCATACAACTCAATAGCAAACAAACAATTCAATTAAAAAATAGGCAGAAGACCTACAATTGGCCAACAGATATATGAAAGATGCTCAACTCCACTAGCTATTAGGGAAATGCAAATCAAAACCACAATGAGATATCACCTCACACCTGTTAGAATGGCTACCATCAACAAGACAAATAATAAGTGCTGGACAGGCTGTGGAGTAAAAGGAACCCTCATTCACTGCTGGTAGGAATGTAAATTGGACAGCCACTATGGAAAACAGCATGGAATTCCTCAAACAATTAAGGATGGAATTACCATATGACCCAGCAACCCTTCTTCTGGGTAACTATCCAAAAAATCTGAAAACATTTATCTGTAAAGATATATGTACCCCAATGTTGATCGCAGCATTATTCATGGTGGCTAAGACATGGAAACAACCAAAGTGTCCTTCAATAGATGACTGGATAAAGAAGATGTGGTACACACACATAATGGAATATTACTCAGTTGTAAGAAATATGAAATACTGCCATTTGGGACAACATGGATGCATCTTGAGATTATCATGCCGAGCGAAATAAGTCAGACAGATTCTAAAGTTGAGAACCATATGATTTTTATATCCTTCATATGTGGGATATAAAAGCAAAAAGGAAGAAGACAAAGAAAGAAACAAAAACTCACAGACACACATTTTAGCAGTTACCAGAGGCTAAGGAGGGAGGAGGCTGTAAAAGGGGAGAAGGGGGGTCAAATACATGGTGATGAAAGTAGAACTGATTCTGGGTAGTGAACACATGATGCAATACACGGATGATGTATTATAGAAATGTACACTTGAAACAAATATAATTTTACTAACCAATGTCACCTCCATAAATTTAATAAATATGGCCAACAGGTACATGAAAAGATGTTCAACATCACGAATAATCAGGGAAATGTAAATTAAAACCACAATGCGGTATCACCTCACACCTGTTACAAAAGAATAGTTATTATCAAAAGAACAAGAAATAACAAGTGTTGGCAAGGATGTGAAGAGAAGCCTTGTGTACCACTGGTGGAATGTAACTGGGTACAGCCACTATGGAAAATGGTATGAATATTCCTCAAAAAATTAAAAATAGAACTACTGTATGATCCAGCAATTCCACTTGTGGGTTTTTATCAGAAGAAAACAAAAATACTAACTTGAAAAGATATGTGTACCCCCATGTTCACTGTAGCATTATTTATGATAGCCAAAAAAGTGTCCAATGACAGATGAATGGATATAGAAAATGTGGTGTGTATATATACAATGGAATATTATTTGGCCATAAAAAGAAGGAAACCTTGCTATCAGTGAACATGGATAGACCTTGAGGGCATTATGCTAAATGAAATAAGTCAGATAAAGGCTAACACTATATGATCTCACTTACACATGAAATCTAAAAAATAAATAAATAAATAACCAAGCTTATAGACACAGAGAATAGATTGGTGGTTATCAGAAGCAGGGGTTGGGGGAGTCGGCAAAACGGGTGAAGGTACAAAAGGGTCAAAGATACAAAATTTCAGTCATAAAATAAATAAGTCATGGGGATGTAATATATAGCACGGACAATAGTTAATACTGTACTGTATATTTGAAAGTTGCTGAGAGAGTAAATCTTAAAAGTTTTTATTAACAAGAAAAAAATTCTAAGTATACAGGGTCTGGCAGAGGTAATGCCCTTTTTAAAGTAGTGAAAATATTGTCACATGACAGAATTACATGCTTAGGATTTTGTAATAAAAGATTTGGTATACAAAAGACAACTGCAGAAATGTGAGCGATTCTAGTTACAGTATGGGATGGAATGATATTTTCCTTCATAACTCCTTTTATATATGTACTGCCCAAGCTGAATGTCATTATAGGACTATTTATACTTTAGAGCTTTCTGTCATGATGACTTTATGCCCTGACATGGCACTGAGTAGGCTGGAAACAGCTGTATTCCTCAAAGGAAAATGAAATGATTGGTGGTGTTTAAGAGCAAAGGTATTAAACACAAAAGTATTTCTTATAGAACTTCATGAAAATGATGGCTAACTGATTATAACGCATGGTAAAATTATGCCAGTTGAGCAATAACAATTACAATAATAAAAGTTACTCTACTCCTAAAGTTTCTTCTATAAGTTTCTACATGAAAATTGTAAGTATAACTCTAGTCCTTTGAGCTTCCTAATAAACTAGATGTATAGCACTATTACATCTAGTTTTTTTGTTGAAGGTTTTTGTTTGTGCACAAAATGGGTGTTAAAAAAGATTTTGAAAAATTTCAGAACAATTACTTACCCAGTAACAATGGAATGTCTTTACATTTGTAAATTTTAACTTTGTATAAAGTGGGTTTAACCAACATAAACAAAATCAAGAGAAAAACGTCAACTATTAGGTAACATAAGGATATACTGTTATTTGTGGAAAGCACTGGTCTAAACTCTACCACTAATAAAAAAGTGGACATGATAAAAAAAAAAAAAATTCAGTATAGATTACCAGCTCATGAAAAAGGGTGGTACTTCTGCCAGACCCTGTATATGGTTGACAGATGTCAACTAGACTTTTGTGGTCATCATTTCACAATATATAGAAATATCAAATCATTATGTTGTACACCTGAAACTAATATAATGTTGACTGTCAATTATACCTCAAAAAAACCCTTTGTAATACTAACATCTGACATGCAATCTGCTCCTGGGTTGAGAAAAAATAATTAAAAATAATATAAATGTATTTAACACTGATCCCTTCTATGAATAGGAAACTAGCACCCCATGAATTATAATTTAAAAAGAACAATTGGCACACTAAAATCCACTAGCAACATGTTTTAATTCTTAGGTGTGTTCCATGTTTTTAAAAGTTAAGGGGCAGAATAGCATAAATCACAAGAAAAAAGAAAAATGTGAGCTATACTTAAAGTTCTTCACATTACAAAAATTTTGACAATAGACTTTGGATTTAAACAAACGTTACATTTAAAAAAATACTTTTAAATCACTTACTCTGGTTCTGGATTCTTTGGTGAAAGTCCCCATACTTCAGGAGCTCCCAATTCTCCAATCCTCTCCCTCTCACTTAATCTCCTAGAAGATACAGGCATGTAAATTATAACCCCCTGGCTAAATTATTTCCTAAATGTCTAAATTTAAAGGAGTCAAGTCCTATTTTCCCTTTACATTTTAAATTTTAAATTAATAAAATCTTGGGAGTTCCCTGGTGTGTAGTGGCTAGGGCTTCCGTGCTCTCAACGCTGTGGCCTAGGTTCAATTCCCAGGCAGGGAACTACCACTCCCCCCCAAAAAAAAAATCTAAATCAATAAAATCTTGGTTTAAATGTAAACTCAATACTTACGATCTGATGTTTTGATAGTACTATCAAATGGTATAGCCTATAGCCTGAGAAGCCAGGACAGAAATGCAGCCTGGGAGACTGCCAAATACTTTCTTTCTGTCACACACATGACATAGCTCTTAACTGCAACATGACAGAAATCATTTTACATTTGAAAATAACTTCATTTGTTCACACACGTTTATGAAAGTAAAGAGAAGTCTTTACTTTTAAATTGGTCAAAACTTGTCTGCAGAAACTCAGGAATTAATGTAGAAAATAGAAATGAAGCATTAGAAGTAGAAAATAAAAATGAAGCTTTAGAAGTAGAAAATAAAGGGAGATCTGAAGACAAAAATAAAGTTTTATTTGGCAAAAAAATGTATTCAATGAAATACAGGGTTTGTTTTCTGTTTTCCTTTTAGTTCTTTTTCAGAAAAGTTCATTCTTTACTCTTGGAGAATACAAAAAGTATTTTTCTTAGGTTTGTGATTTCTTAATTTTTGCTATTACTCATAAACAAACAAAACACACACAAAAAAACTAAGACTCAATTCCTCAAAGTTTAGTTGCTTGTGACTGCACTTGTTTAAAAAGAAAAACCCTTACAAAATATAATTGGTTTGATTGTGTGAATAAACTATTTTTTTACTTTTTTATTCAGGGGAAGAGGTATTATAATCATGCAGTCAGAGTCAGGTTTCCCACTTAAAGAAAGTCTAAAAAGGGACATAATTATAACCAAACTTGGAATATTATGCATGAGTGGGGGGATTATGCCTGACAGGCTGTAAAGAGCAAGTAGTCACATTCTTATCACCTGGCTTCATCTGTACTCTTCCAATAAATTATTTATTTTCTAAATTTACAAATGCAAACTTCATCCAAGAAATTCCAACATCTTTTGGTGAGGACTGTCTAGTAAGAAGCCGGTCGTTTTCTGATTGACACAGCCTGGGGGTAACTTTCTGAAATTTTTAATTTAGACAGGTAGGACTCCTGACCTAACTCAGGTCATTTTTACTGTGTCTGTTCCTATGTGGGAAAACCTAATAGCTAACACTTAAGGACTATTAATATTATGTTCTGGGCACTAAATCATTACAACTCTAAAAGCAGTCGTGCTCATTTTATCCCCTTTTAAAGGGTGAAGGGGTGAAGCTCAGATTGGTTAGGTAATTTTCCCAAGGTCACACAACTATTAAGTAGCAAAGCAGGACTTCAAATTCAGGCAGTCTGATTCTGGAACCTGTCCTCTTTACTATTATATGCTTTATGACTTCCCATTCCTGGAAGAAAACGATTCATGGGGACATCTCCCAACTGTTGGAACCTTAACCTTAATACCTATAATACTTCTAAATTTATTTTTTAACACAGTGTATGTAAAGCAGTACAGTGTCTGACGCATAATTTAACACCCAATAAGCATTAGGTATTAAGGCTTACACAGCAATATTAATAAGTATAACCCTTTCTCTTTCTCCTTCTTATACTATCCATTTTTCACTCCAATACTCACTCTCATTAGAGAAGACCTGCTCTCACTCTGACCTTAGTTTTCATGGTCAAGATTAAGACCACATAACAAGACCTTTCCCCAATCCACAGTTCAGCAGATGACTTTTCCTACATTCATTCAATTATCTTGTCTCAGAGGGTTTTCTCCTCTCCAATTTAAAACCCTGAATCTCAACCCTTACATATCCTGTTATCTCAAACCTGTCTGATAATTCAACAAGCAAAGGTTGCGTGTCTACAAAGTGTTAAGTAAGCACTGTGAATTCTGTGATTAATAAACTAGCGCTCCTCCTTTCCATGAGGTCTAGTGGGGAATAAAAACATGCTCACGAATGACAACCACACTACCAAGTAAATGCTATATAATTCTGCTAGGCCCGAGGCACAAGCGAGTAGCCAGTGATCGGGCACTGTACAAAGAGGACGCGAGGAAGAGTGAAAACCTAGGAAAGAAAAGAGCGAATAAGGCTTTGTAGTGGGTGGGCTGAAGGGATGAAAATGGCGCAAGGCAGGCAGAGAGCGCGAAATGCGAATAGTCAGTAGCGGCAGGAATGATAAATAAATGGGACTCGGAAAGCAGGTGGGCTCGTGCAAAAGAAGGTGCGTCCGTTTCACTCACTTCTGCCGCAGGCTCTCCTCTCTCTCCTTATCTAGGAGGCTAGGCCAAGGCTTGTCGCTCCCGTAGGGGCGTGAGTAGCCGCCATAATAGGCGGACGAGGATGCAGACGCGAAGGGGGTGCCCCGTGTCGCAGAGGGCCGCTCTCGAGAGCGTGACCGCGAGCGGGAGCGGTAGGGCTGGTTTCGGGAGCCTTGGCTGAGGCCACTCGGCTGATGGTTGAGGCCATTCCGATCCCCCGACCGAGAGCAAGAACGCGACCGCGAGCGGCGGCCCCGCGGGGAGCGAGCGGATTTGCTAGGTTTAGGGCTCCTTGAGGAACTGCGACGCTTGCCTTTGGAGCCCGCGGCCTCCCTCTCCGGGCTGCGAGAACCAGATATGCGAGCCATCAGCGCCCCTGGCTCCCGGAAGCCGGGGTAGAAGGGGATGCTCTCGCGAGCCTGGGAAGATCTTGGTTGCCTTGACTCTCAGAACAAGCCAACCACGCCATAACCGGAACCTGAGAAAACCTTGGAAACAGTTCCGGGTACGTCGGCAAATACCTTCCCCGGACCTAGGTGTCCTGCCGACGGGACGGAATGTGTGTATCATCATAAAGAAGCCGGTGGGGCAACTTGGTCCGGTCTTCATCCTTGAATTGAAATACTTGAAGGAAAAGAAGATGGCACAGGGCACTTTTCACTGAGCGGCCGTATGAAGAACAAAGCCAGTGTAATTATATGTATATATGTTTGTGTATATATGTATGTATGTAGGCATTCGCATGTAATTTTTTCTTTCCAATCCCAAGCAAAATAAGGTTTATCGAAATTGGTGGTTAGCTATAATGTCTGATTCCTATATTGCCCAGTTAGCTTAGAGAGCACAAATTTTGTGTTAATGACTTGAGCCTGGTTCACTCCAGTTAAGTTTGCAGCCTAGAGAAAAAAATTGCATATTTATTGCCCATACACCCATCTCTACCACTGTGCTCCAACAAAAGGAATTGCTAACCCTCTCCTTGTCTGGCCACTTAAGCTAGTTCCATCATATGCTAGCTCAGCAATACATGACTAATGGTCATATTTCTATTCACTTTACACTATTTTTAAATGAAAGCATTAGAACACTAGTTCTACTGACTTCAATTTTGAAGTTACAGTGAGTTCACTGTGGAAATTCTGAATCCATTCTACTAATAGCTAGATGGCCTCTGGGCCTTTCCTCCTAAGAAGTAACTTATCAAATTGTGAAAACTAATGCCATTAATTATTGGAAATCTCCTTGTTTTGGAATTTAAAGGACAGATGTAGGACAATGTTAAATGGAAAAAAATGAACCACACTATTGGATACCTTCTTCTTTTTTTTTTTCCCCAGACAGCCCCCATAGGGACATTTCTTTTTTCTGATTGCTGAATAGAGGTAGAATCTTATTTTAAGATAAAATATTATTCACATTGGTTCTTCCACTCAGGACTATAGAGATTTTATTTAATTAACCTCAATAATTTAATATCTGTATTTCCTTTCCACACAAAAAATTCCAGTTCTCAGTAACCCCAGTATAATTACTCATTAATTTTATCCCACAATACAATTTCAGCAGCATTAGTGTAAAAATACCAACATTACTACCAACAAAAGAATTACTGAAAAGAGTTGAAGAATTTTTTCTTTAATTGTTTTTATCCTTAGGACATACTCCACTAAGGATGCATGATGAAATTACTGTATCTTAAACTGACATGAAATTGTTTCTCTGTGTGTGGTTATGACACTAATTTAATACACAAGTTTGTTTAATTTTACTTTGAATATTCTTAGTGCTTTTAAATTTAATTTTGTTGTATAACTATGTTGAATATCTTCTATATAAAAACAATTGGTCATGGGGTGAGGATCAAGAAATAAAATAAGAATAGTTATATGATTTGGGGTATAGATTTAGGGAAGTTTCTAATAAAGTTTTCAGTGGATAATCTACACCTAACTTTTGTGACACCAGGCTGTAAACTTTGACATCAATTGCCTGTAAAACCCAACTTTGTAACAGTACTTGGTCTGCCTACCCAGTGGCTGGTAGGCATGTATTTTGGTTTCAATGAAAAAACTCATGCCTCTGCACGACCGATTGGCATGATAGTCTTCTTGTTTAGTTTCCTTGGAGTAGCCTTTCTTGAATAAGCAGTGAAGGGAAAGCCAGAGCACACAGGCAGATTGCAGGCAGTTACTGAGGTGGGGCAGAGATTGAATCCTGTGGAAGCCCAACCCAGTCAAGACTAAAAAAAATCATTCACACCTACATGGATCCATTCTTTACAGGAGTTAAATCATTTGTGTGTTTTGGGTTATGAGGGCATTCAGCTTCCATTAACTACTTCTCTTTGCAATCTGAGTTGCTTGGACAAGTGCATGGCTGCCACCCAAAGCACCAAGGCAGAGATCTGGGATGTGGAAATGGGGGTTGAGATTGTGGGAGTTAGGTAGGCTATTTTGTAGTCTGTGTCTGTTTGAATTTGTAGCTGCTTTCCAATTATACCAACAATTGTTTAACAAGTTGCAAGACTAAAGCTAAGTTTTTAATCACTAATCTGTTTTGAAAGGATTTATGGGCTCAAAACCTGAACTACATGCTTTTCAAAAAATAATTTTCTTCCCCAATACTTCTTGATTGATACAGACTTGTGATCTCTAGTACTTATACTGCGGTGCTGGCTTTGTTGGTCCCTCTAACACCCTCTGGCTCCTCTGATGATGAATTGATGCTCCATTTATAGGAAGGAGTTTGATGATATTAGGTCTCTTGATGTATGGAAAATTTCTCAAAGTCTTCGGTCAGCCAATGTGAATTTCACATTGGAAAGACCATGCTATAAATGGGCAATTATTTCTAATTTAACCTCACTGGAAAGGAGTTGTGTCTGCCAACAGGTAGAAATGTGGCTGGAGCTTGTGGGAGTGCCCTGACAACAAAAAAGAACACAGGATGAAATGGAATGATGTGACCATTCCAGAATATATTTGAGCTTAAGATCATGTGTGTATGCACATGCATGCTAACACAAAAGATAGAAAGAAGAAAGAGTGATTACTGCACTGCCCACCCTAGTGCCTGACTTAGATGGAGAATTTGAGTGGTTTGCTGTCCTCCAGGACTTTAGGAAATAGGATGTTGGCCAACTATGCTAGAGGCTAATGCTGAGTGTGAGGAGGCTCATCCTCAATATCTGAGAGGGTGGAAAAAGAGGAAGCGCCAAAACTTGGCAAAATGCAAAGCAAGATCCCAAAAGATCCCAAAGCAAGCCAATGGTTGTGGTGCCACTAATTTCAAATAAAATTGAACAACTATCAGTTCACATCTATGTGTGATAGAGAAGAAAAGGAAAAGGCGGGGGGCGGTGAATACAGATAAAGAAGATACAGCTCTGTGCTCCTGCATCGCTTAATTCCAATTGACTGGCGTTTTTTATTTGCAGCATTTAGAGTACAAAACTTTTGTTGTGATAATATTAAAAGATAAATGTGCTCACCATTGCTATTTCTTTAAGGGAGAATGTTAAATAATGGAACTGTGGCATTTGATTTCCCCAAGCTGCCGCTGCCTTCTCATCCTCCTCCTTTTTCTCCACCTCCCCTTTCCTCCTTCTTTTGCTTTCAAAATGAAAGAACAGGGGTTTCTCAGAATGCAGTTTTCCAAAATTTAACCAACTCTACATGAAGTACTTTTATATCTAATATCAGATAAGCTACACCAATAACCCAAAAATTCAAAATAGGCACAGCTTGAAAACATTGGATTCAAATGAGTGGAGATGCTAGCAATATTTACATTTTGATCTTGTCTTACTTTTTCTAAAAAAAAATGAGTAGGCTTTATTTTTCAGAGTACTTTCAGGTTTACAGAAAAATTGAGCAGAAAATACAGAGAGTTCTCATTTAGTCCCTCTCTTCCTCCCCCAACTCCTGCCACCACAGTTTCCCCTATTATTAATATTTTGCACTGGTGTGGTATATTTGTTACAACTGATGAACCAACTGATAAATTGTAATTAACTTAAATTATGTTGTCTTTGAAAAATGAAAGCTTAACCCACTTTTTAAAAATAACTACTTTTCATTTTTCTTTTCTTATTGTATGTGTCTTATATGTTATGTTACCTTAAATCCCAAGATATAGAATAAATGGATAAATGAATGAATAACAAAAAAGAAAGGTAATTTATACCAAAGAAAAGAGAATTTATTTAATTGGTACAGGCACAATAAATGAGAAATACCTAGCTCATACCCAGTGGTTTAATATACTTCATTTTTGTCCAGAAATATTGCATGTGAGTCAGGACATGTAGCCTAGGAAATTGACAACCCCCTCCAGGGTACAACATGAGGTGCCTCACTGGTTACACCAGTAACAGAGTGAATGTCTCCAGCACCTGCAGCTGGAGAAAAACAACAACCAGTTTCTTCCAGCTAGGCTGATCCCTATAACCAGGACCTGATCATTAGCTAAAAATGTCATTATAATCCCATTTGCATTACAGTTATTGCAACTGTCATCATGCATTTCGTGCCATGACAGTTCTGGAGGAACCAAATAAGGAAGAAAAAGCAGAAACAGAGGGTCCTGCGCAGGGAAGGAGATAAATGAACCATATCAATGGGAGGGCACCGATTCCCACCCTGGGAGGAATAAATAACTCTGATCCTGACTGCCTCTGTGTGACTCTTCTGAGTTTACCTGTACTTTTCTCTCAAGTGTGTACTTTCATTCTCAATAAATCACTTTTGCTTTCCTGCATCTGTCTCACTCTTGAATTCTTTCTTGTGCAGAGACAACCCAGTCACAGCTGTTCCAGGTTGGGTCCTCTACTGGCCATCCCTGTGAGCCTCTCATGACACATGGAGATATATTAAAGTGAATCCTTAATTGAACCGAATCTCCAAGATATGCAGTTATTTTGGTTAATGAAATATTATGATGAACTGTGAATGAACACACAATCTATGTTTTTTATTTCCATCCTTTTTATTGAAAAGAAATGTGAAAACATGCACTAGTACATTTTTCTCTCAAACACAAAGAATTTATTTAAATGAATTGAATATTTGATTCAGTGAATTCTATTGTCACTTGTCAGCTGTGTGATCTTGGGCATATTATTTAACCTCTCTCTGTATTAGTTTCCTCATCTGCAAAAAGAATAATGGTAATTCACGCATATTGCTTAGCACAGTACTTGGTACACAGTAAGCCCTCAGAAAATTGTAGCTCTTTTTATTGTCATTATGCATTGTTGTTACATGTAAAGCACCACCTTGCTAGCTGTATTGGGGGAAACAAAAAATGTAGAACACACAGCCGGAAACTTTAGGTACTTACTGTGCAGGTAGGGGACACAAGAATTACATCACAAAAGAGTTAAGTTTCATTGGGAGGCCATGGTTTATAATCTTTCTTGACAAATGAGTGATCCACACTTCAAGCATATAGAAGTTCAGGGAGGGGAGACAACAGCTGGACAGGCTAGGTTGAAAAAAGGAAGAAAAGGCCGAGAGGGAAAGAGGCAAGACCTGAATGAATTGGCTAGATGAAAAAAGGGAAAGGAGCAGAACAAGCAAAGGTGTAGGGTCAGAAATGAACATAGCAGGTTCTGGGGTCTTCTGTAAGGTAGTGTGTCAGAGTCATCATTCTGGAGTCATCAGCTTTTACCACCAGAAGACAGTAGCTAGAAAAAACAGACAATTTGCTGGAATGTGTGCTGACCCTTGGGACTTTCTCTAAATGGTTACAATGGAAACAGAAGGAAAGTAAAAAAGATAAAAACTCAACAAAAGAAAAAAAGACTCTTGCCTGGCAATTTGCCTTTTCCTACAATAAATATGCAATCCTATGAACCAAAATTTCTATCTAGTGTGATTCTGTATAATGGAGATGTCGATGTACAATATTGTAAGTCTACCAGTGATGAGGGAGAACAAGCCATACTTGTGCAAAGGGTTCTGAAATATCAAGGGAGTATTAAGAGTTATTAAAAAATAACCATTTGTCTCGTCTATAGATTAAGGTTTTCTCATGGTTCCAAGGGATGGTGAGAAAGAGGAGGGTGAAGCTAATGGACCTCAATTTTAGGTCTTGGATCTGGTTGCTACTCTTATGGACAGATAACTTATGACTAGGAGCTCTCTTTCCTCATTTCTTCACACCCCCATGTTGACCGGGATGGTGGAAGTCTTGTTTCTCATTAGGAATGAATGGACTGAACATTCTTTTAAGCTGAAGGTAAGTGGAATTTTGAAACTCCAGAATGCATTCATCTAATGGAAAGAGGTTTGGTCGCAGAGACCCTTGAAATCAAAGTTTCTATGTTCAGTCAATAGCAGAAGAATCAATTTAACACCCTGTAATATCTCTGTGTGACTCCGTGTTGGAACTGAGGTTTTGCTCTTATGGGTGGGCTCACAGAATCCCTTGAATATTCTTCGAAATTTCTTCTGTTTAAAATGAAGAAATAAACCCATCCTGGATGTTTCTTGTGGGTATTGGGGTTGGGGATTCGGGCCAAGGTCAATCACATTGTGAGACTCCTCTCCCTGTTTTGACTTTCCCTCTTTCCTTATGAATATTTCAATCCTGGTGAAATTCCTTAAGGGGACCAGTTGAGTTAAAAGGAGGGTAGAGAAGAGAGAAGAGAAAAGACAGGTCTGTTGCTTGACCTTGTGATGAGGGCTGTGGAAGGAGACATAGGAATTCATTTGCATATGAACCTAAGTTCTGTTTTTCCTTTTTCTTATAAAGCCCAGCAGGCCAGACCCCCACTGGCTACCACCTCAGAAAAAGTGCTGGCCTACCATTCCACTCATCACCCAGTTCACTAAACCTGATCAACATTTCTGGGCCCAGTTGTTGGATTTTTTTCTCCCCTAGGTCTCCATAGCCTCCTTTTCTACTTCCTATTTGAAAACATCCTTTGTTTCCTCATTTGTCTCCCTTGTTCGAGGGACAAGTGGACAGACAATTTTCTTGGTCTCTAATTTGCCTCCATTTTCCCCCCTAAACCATGATTCTCAGGCCTGGAATATGAGAAAGTCGTGCTCCAAATCTGCAGTTTTCATAACAGCTCTAATTTAGTGTGGGAGCTGTGCTTTGAATTGGTCTAGGTATATCAATTTTGTACCCATGCCTGAATGCCACCACTTCAACCTCATGTCCTCTGATTTTGAAAGCAAGAGTGTATATAGGAAATGTCTTTTGTATTTCCAGAGTCTAAAATAGTGGGAATTCAGACTATTTAAAACTATATTTACACCACTGCACTCAGTGTTCCTGCCCCGTAGGTTCATGCTGATATCTAAGAAGTAGCAAGTGTGACATTGATCAAGGCAAACCATAAATTATTAATTTCAAAATGAATATTTATTGTCTAACAGTTTCTGAGCTATTAGCCTACTTTCCTAAAATAACCAATTCAACACAATCACAGAGTTGGCTTTTGCTCATGGGTCATGCCATCAGTTTGCAGACTCAGCCTTGCAAGGAGATTGGGAGAAATGAGTGCTCTTGTAGTGGAAGCACACTCGGCCTTTTGTGAGGGGAGTGCATATTTGCATCAGTTTCTCCAGGCCTGAAATTGTGTAAGCCAGGAGACTTCAGGGGAGGTTGATTACTATTCCTAGAGGTAAAATGGCTTAGTAATGAGGCTTTAGTGGAAGCTTTGAGTTTTCAGCCACTTGAAGGAAAAAGTTCTGGGCAGCATGGAGGTATAACTGCTGAGGAGCTGAACCTGGGCTGATGTGTATTGACCGTAGATGGACAACCAAGGCCCAGGGGAGAGCATGGCTTAATGCTGAGGCTGAGTCAACAGCACTTTGAAGGACTTTTGTGCAGGATGGAGGTAGGGAGTGTTGGAGAGCTGAACCTGGGTGTACAGTGCCCATACCTGGGCGACTCTGGGCCAGGGGAGGGCATGGTCACCTACAGGCTGACCTTCTCTAGGATGAACTCTGCAAACTTTCCCTCGCAGGCCACCTCACTCCCCTGGGCATTTGCTCCCTCATCTGGGATGTGAAGGGAATGGACTACGGGTACTTGCACAAGTCCCCTGCAATGCGGACAGAACACTGTGGTTTCCTCTAACCCAGGTGTCCCCAGAAGAAAAAGAGGTACTTTGCTTGGAAGAGCAGCATGAGACTGGCTCTCTATCATTGTCAACCTGTTACTACAAGGCCCACGAACATCGGTCTCACTTGCAAATGAAGGTATCTTGTGTGAGGGTTCCACGGAGCAAAATGAGAATATGCTTGTTAAGAAAGATGATCATGGCTGAGGCAAGGTCTCGCTCTCACTTGAACATACTACTGTCTCGTCTGAATGGGAGGTAGAATACGGCCGGTCTTAAAGCAGGAGTGTCCACCTTTTTGGCTTCCCTGGGCCACATTGGAAAAAGAAGTGTCTTGGGCCACAAATAAAATACACGAACACTAATGACAGCTGATGAATTAAGGTCCCTGCAAAATTTTTGTAATGTTTTAAGAAAGTTTATGTATTTGTGTTGGGCTACATTTAAAGCCATCCTAGGCTGCACGCTGCCCTCAGGCTGCAGATTGGATGAGCATGTCTTCAATGAATCCCCAAATAAAAGTTATGGCACGTACCATTCTTAGGATGATGGGTATGTGCCGAAGGTTATGTTAGCACAGCAACTGACTCCAGAGATGTCCACTCAAGGTTTTGAGAACCCTCTTGGCTACTGGAAGTCAATGAGACCAAGTGAGGCTTACCAATCAGGAAGTCCAGTGAAGGGCTCGATTGTAGCTCCATCGTTTCACTTCCAGGATTCCAGCATTTCCTAGAGGAGTCACATCAGCACCGAATGACTGCATGTAAAACCATAGTTCCATGTGTGTGCTCAGAGCGTGCCCAGTGGTAAGCCCAACACCCCATGATCAGAATTCAGG
>PVJL010010992.1:0-45594 GCA_004026885.1 Lyroderma lyra
GAGATTATATCAAATGTAAAAATATCAAAATAAGTGGTGTGCCTGAAGGGACAGAGGGAAAGCCAGTAATCAAGAAATTATTTGAAGAAATAACGACTGAAAATTTTTCTAACATGGTGAAGGAAAAAGACATACAAGTCCATGATGCATGAAGAATTTCAAACAATATGATCCCAAACATGAACACACTGAAATACATCGTAATTAAAATGGCAAAAGTTAAAGAAAAAGACAAAATTCCTGAAACAGCAAGAGAAATGCAAGTAGTATCTTATAAAGAGACACCTATTCGACCTCAGTTGATTTCTCAACAGAAACTTTACAGACCAGAATGGATTAGCAGAAAATATTCAACGTGATGAAAACCAAGGATCTACAACCAAGAATCACGTATCCAGCAAGGCTATCATTCAAAATTGAAGGACAAATTAAAAGTTTCTCAGATAGGAAAAAGCTAAAGGAATTTATCACCACAAAACTAATACTAAAAAATGTTAGAGGGACTTCTTTAAGATGGAAGAGTAGGTAAATAAGGGAAAGAGATGAAGAAATTTAGTTTGATTGTTAACATAAAATAAAAAACAACAAAGAAACAAAACTCATAGACGCAGTCAATAATTTAGTAGTTACCTGAGGATAAGGAAGGGAGGAGGGAGTGGGAGAAAGGACAGAGAAACAAATATATGGTGATGGAAAGATAACTGACTCTGGGTGATGAACACATAATACAATGCATAGAAAATGTAATGTAGAATTGTACACCTGGTACCTATGTAATTTTTAATAATCAATGTCAGCCCAATAAATTAAAAACAAAAAAGGAAAAAAAAGATCAGATTATAATCAGACTTCTCAACAGAAACTCTACATCCCAGGAAAATTGGAATCAAATATTCAAAGTGTTGAAGAAGAGAAATCACCAACTAAGAATAATTTACATAGGAAACTTATTCTTTAGATATGAAGGAGGAATAAAGACATTTTCAGACATACAGAAGCTGAGAGAATTTTCTAGCATAAGCCCAGCATATCATGAAACAGTGAAGGAGTGCATTTGACCTTAAAAAAAGTCAAAAGAAATAGAAATATATTGAGAGAACAAAAACATTAGAGAAGAAGAAGTATAAGCTTAAATTTCAAAAGGAGAATGAGGATAAATAGCATGCTTAGAAAAAGGGGCAATTTCATATATGAAACTTTCTTTTACATAAAATTAATGGTAAGCATTACAAAAATAATTCCAAACTGACATGCATAACAAAAAATGAGAGAAAAAAGAAAATTTTCCTAAAACCCACTAAACTAAAATAACTGAAATAATAAACAAGAAACCAAAGAAAGAGTTGAGATACCATATCAAACTACCAGAAAACAAAACAAAAAATTGCAATAACAAATTTCCATATATCAATAATTACCCTAAATATAAGTGGAATGAACTAACCAATAAAAAAAGCACAAGATAAAAGATTGGATCAAAAATAATAACCGGACTTTATGCTGCCTTCAAGAGATGCATCTCAGTTACAAGGACAAATAAAGACTCAAAGTGGTACAGGCTAAGTTGAGAGACCCAAGAATCACAGAAGAAACACCTGACGGTAAAAGAAAGGAGCAGGGTGAATGGGAGAAAGGGGAGGGAACAGAGCATGGACAGAGCTGCAGAATACAACCTGGGACTAGCAGAAGGAATGAGGCAGGAGCCTGCAGATACTAGTCAAAAAGAAACACAATCCCAGGTGGGTTAGAAAGTGCGAAATGACAAGAGCGGAGGCATGAGTGACTGAAACTCTTTGAGACCATGTGCAAGTTAAAATCCCAATGATGCAACGGTGCACTAGGGCCCCAACAAAAGTGCTGCACTGTAGATAAGTAAAAAGCTGAACAAAGGCTGCTTATCTGCCCTGGTTTACAATAGGGCCCCAGCTCAATGCAGTGGCACAATCACAAATAAGCTCTGAGGGAGTTTGAAATTGAGAGTTGGCTGCCATCAAAATGCTGACCAGAATAAAACATGGTCTTGGGTAAAATGCAGGCTAAGGAGAAAAGAGGAAGTCTGAGGCTGTGGCTTAAGCTGGGCATTCACCTGATGAACTCTCAATGTGCCTGCGCATCCCTGAAAAAACAAAAAAGTCTTGTGTTATAGCAAAGCCAGCCCCTAAACAGCCATAAACAGATCATCAAAATATAAAATAGGGACTTCCCTGATGGTGTAATGGCTTAAGGCTTCGGCGCTGGCGCTGTCAGTGCTGCAGCCTGGGTTCGATTCCCGGTCAGGGAGCTACCCACATACCAAAAAGCAAAAAAAAAAAAAAATAAAATAAAATAAAATACCAGCTTTAAATTATATGTTACAGCAATTAACATAATTAATATTTACAGGATACCACATCCTACAACACATGACTACACATTTTTTTGAGTATACATGGAACATTCTCAACGATAGACTATATACTGGGATACAAAATTAAACACAGCAAATTCAGTGAGATTGAAATCATACCAAGTGTATTCTCAGACCACAAAGCTTTGAAATTGAAGATCAACAAATGAAAAAAGCAGAAAAAAAATCACATATACACAGAGATTTTAAAATATGTTATAAAAAATTCGATCAAATAAAAAATAAAATAAGAAATTAAAGAGTACATATTATAGAAACTAATGATAGTGAAATTAAAACATATCAAAAATATTGGGATACAGCAAAAACATGAATAAGAGAAAAATTTGTATCATTATGCCTATCTCAGAAAACAGGAAAAATCACAAGTAAACATCTTAACATTCCACTTAGAATTCTATCTAGAAAAATAAACAGAAAAAAAAAGCCAGCAGAAGAAAACAAAAATTAGAGTAGAACTAAATGAAATTGAGAAGAAAAAGTTTGGTTCTTTGAAAAAAGTCAATAAAATAGACAAACTTGTGGCTTGGCTAACCAAAGGACGAAGAGAAAAGATACAAATAACCAGAATGAGAAATAAAAGGTGAGAAATTATCACAGATACTACAGAAATACAAAGGATCATATAAAAATACTATGAAGAGCTTTATGCCACCAAATTTAACAACCTAGAAGAAATTGACAAGTTTCTAAAAACATATAGTTTACTAGACTGAACCAACAGGAACTGGATAATCTAAATAGACCAATCAATAGTAAAACAAATTGAAATAATCACCCAAAACCTCCCAAAAGCAAAAGCCCCAGACAAGATGGTCTCACCAACAAGTTTTATCAAGCATTCGAGTAAGAATTAACATCCATCTTTTTGAGACTCTTCCAAAAACTGAAGATGAAGCAACATTTCCCAATTCATTCTTCAAGGCCAACATTACCCTAATAGCAAAACCTGGTAAGATTAACATAAGAAAAGAAAATTACAGACCAATATCTCTGATGATCACAGATGCAGAAACCTTAAAAATTATATTAGCAAACAATGTATCAAAAGATTATACACTAGGGTCAAATGAGATTCATCCCAGAAGTACAAGGATAGTTCAACATATGCAAATACATAAATGTGAGACACCACATGAACAAAGTAAAAGATAAACACCATGTGATTATATCAATTGATGCAGAAAAAGCATTCGAGAAGGTACGACATTCATTTATGATAAAAACACTTGATAAAATGTGTAGAGAAGAAAAGTACCTAAACATAAGAAAGGCCATCTATTGCACTCAGCTAATTTCATATGGAATGGGGAAAAGCAAAAGCCTATTTCCCTTAAATCAGGAACAAGACAGGAATTCCACCTGTCACCACTGCTATTCAACATAGTACTGGAAGTTCTAGCCCAAGCAATTAGGCAGAAGATAGGAATAAGTTGTATTCAAATTAAGAGAGAGAGGGTCGAACTGTCACTATTAGAAGATGACATGATACTTTATATAAAAAATTTCAAAGACTCCAGCAAAATACTATTAGAAACAAAGAAATACAGGAAACTTGCAGGATACAAAATCAGTTGTACAAAAATCAATTGAATTTCTATACAGTAACAATGAAACTTCAGAAAAAGAAATGAAAGAATCAATAACTTTTGTGACTTCAACAAAACAATAAAATACCTTGGAATTAACAAAGACTGTGATAGACTATACACTGAAAATTATAAGACACTATTAAAAGAAATTGAAGAGGACACATAGAAATGGAAATATATTCCATATTCATGGATTGAAATACACAGCATTGTTACAATGACCATATTACCCAAAGCAATATACAGATTTAATGCAATCCCATCAAAATCCCACAAATATTCTTTCAAGAAATAGATTTTTTAAATTAGCAGATTCATATGAAACCACCAATAAATCCAAATAGACATAGCTATTGTACATAAAAAGAATAAGCCTAGAGGTATTACACTCCCCAATTTCAATAGAAACCACAAAGTATCAACACTCAAAGCAGCTTGGTATTGGCAGAAAAACACACAGAGAGACCAATGGAAAAGAATCAAAAACTCAGAAATTAACCCACAAATATATAGACAAATAAATTTTGGCAAAGGAGCAAAAAAATTACAATAGGAAATAGAAAGCCTCTTCAGTAAATCGTGCTGGAAAAATTGAAAAACCATGAGCAGGAGAATGAATCTGAAGTGTAAACTTCCACTATATATCAAAATTAACTCAAAATGGATTAAAGATTCCACATAAGACCCAAAACAAAATGGTATATTAAAGAAAATATTGGTCTGAAACTTATAGGCCTTGGGTTCAGGGAGGACTTCATGAACCTGACCTCAAAAGGAAGAGAAGTAAAAGCAAAAATACATGAATGTTACTATATCAAACTATAAAACTTCTGTACAGAAAAATTTAAAAATCAACAAAACAAAAAGGCAATCAACCAAATGGGAGAAAATATTTGAAAATGATGCCTCTGATAAAGGGCTAATATCCAAAATATATAAAGAACTTGTATAACTCAACAACAAGAAAACAAATAATCTATACAAAAAATTGGCAAAGCACCTGAACGGAGACTTCTTCTAATAAGATATAGAAATGACCAACAGATATATGAAAACATGTTCAACTTCACTAGCAATTAGAAAAATATAAATAAAAATCACAATAAAATATCACCTCACACCTGTTAGAAGAGTTAACATCAACAATACAAATAATAGCAAGTGTTGGAGAGGTTGTGGAGAAAAAGAAACCCTTACACACTGCTGGTGGGAATGTTAATTGATACAGACACTATGGGAAACAATATGGCTGTTTCTCAAATACTAAAGAATAGAGTAACCATATGACACAGCAATTCCTCTTCTGAGTAGCTACCCAAAAAGATCTGAAATATTTTTCTGCAAAGATATATGTAACCTGATGTTCATTGCAGCATTATTAATAGTGTCCAAGACATGGAAACAACTGCAGTGTATTTCAATAGATAATGGGATAAAGAAGATCACACAATGAAATGTCATTTACCATAAGAAAAAATTAAATACTGCCATTTGTGATGACATAGATGAATCTTGAGATTATCATGCTTAGCAAAATGAGTCAAATGGAAAAAGTAAAAAAAAAAAACAAAACACCATAGAACTTTACACATATGTGAAATATAAAACTGAAAGCAGCATATGAACAAGACTAACATACAAAGAAACAGAAACTCATGAAAACAAAAAACATTTTAGTGGTTACCAGAGGATAAGGGAGAAGGAATGGAGAAGGGAGGGTTATCAAATATATGGTGATAGAAAGAGAACAGACTCTGGGTGGTGAGCACAAAATACAACACATACCTGATTTATTATAAAATTGTCCATTTGAAACCTATGCAATTTTGCTAACTGATATGACCTCAATAAATTTAATAAATAATTTTTTAAATTTAATTAATCAAGTGTAGCAAAGTCTCTTTTTCTCATATTAAGTTTAGAGTAAAAGCTTGTTTCAGACTATCACAGTCTACCAACAACCCTCCAAATATTTGCATCTATTTTATGAAACAAGTACACTTAGGAGATCCCAACATCACTCCCCCAAATAACTTATTCATTCATCAAATGAAGTCTAAAATGTGTCTGATATGATTATCTCAAAAGTTCCAAATATGATCTCTAACTCAAGTATAGGCAACAATTAATGTGACTAAATCCTGGGGTAAAACCGTCTGCATATGCAGACTTAGAAGGCAAGGTATCTTTTTCTATAATACACCTACAGGGCAGGCATAGAATAAGAGATACAGGTATTTTCATTACAATAAGATAAATTGAAAGTTAGAGTAAAATCACAAGTGTGAAGCAATTATTAAACCCATCTGAGTGACCTCGTCTAGGGGATGAGTTTCTGCAGCTCAGGCCCTACCTCTGGGCCTGTGTCTCTGCTTTAGGATCCACCATTCTTTGTCTGATGGATGAATGTGGTGAAAGAGGAGCACCCTCAACACCATGTGTCCTTCCTGTAGATAATGAATTCCAAAGCTTTATCTTCCACTTTGTTCTCTGCCTGTTACTAAAGAAAAGTTCTCCCAATAGAGGCAAAATTTGAACTGAAAACTTTATTTAACAGTCTTACAATTGCAAAATCATAGAAAAGCAAGGTTACCTCTGAATGTGGAAAATGCAACTGGAGATTTACAGATATAATTAAAAGCAGAAGGAAGGAGTCTGTAGATAGAAGTAACTAAGAGGAGACATCCTTTGAACAGGAGGGTATGTAGTGCTTATGCTGAAAGGGAACCATTATTGAACACTGGGTAAGAGCAGACACGATTGTCTCTAATTCTCTTTGGTGCTTTGAATAAGGAAGATCACTCTGGACCATCAGGGAGTATTTAGAAACCACAGAGATTATTATTTTCTTTTTCTAAATTTATTTTTATTGTTATACTCATTGGGGTGATATTTGTTAGCAAAAATTACATAGGTTCCAGGCATACAATTCTACAGTGCATAGTCAACTTGTTGTATAATAAGTTAACCATTTAATGTGACTTCTCTTTACATCACCATATATTTAGCTCCTCCTCCCTCCTCTCCAAACCTTCCTCCTTCTCCCCTCCCTTCCACACGTAACCCCAAATAAACATTAAACATTTATTGTGTCCATGGGTTATTTGTTTGTTTGTTCATTTCTTTTTAGTTGTTGTTGCTTTTAGTTTTCTATTCTGCATATGAGTGAAGTCATACAGATTTTTGTTTTTTCTTTCATGGCTTATTTTGCTAAGCATGATGATCTCCAGGTCCATGCATTTTGTTGCAAATGGTAATATTTCATCTTTTCTTATTGCTGTGTAATATTCGATTGTGTATATGTACCACAACTTCTTTATCCAGTCATCTGTCATGGAGAACTTTGGTTATTTTCATGTTTTGGCCACTGTGAACAGTGCTGCAATGAACATTGGGGTACATAACTTTCTGCAGACAAAGATTTTCAAGTTATTTGGGTAGATGCCAAGAAGGAGGATTGCAGGGTCATATGGTAACTCCCCACCGGTCTGAGGAACCTCTACACCATCTTCCACAGTGGTTGTACCAATTTGCATTCCCACCAGCAGTGTGAGAGTGTTCCTTTTCCTCCACATCCTCTCCAGCACTTGTTATTTCTTGTCTTATTGATAACAGCCATTCTAACAGCTGTAAGGTGTTATCTCATTGTGGTTTTGATTCACATTTCCCTGATAACTAATGAGGATGAGCATTTTTTCATAGTCTGCTGGCCATTTGTATTTCTTTATGGGAGAAGTGTCTGTTTTGTTCTTTTGTTCACTTTTTAATTGGGCTGTTTGTTTGTTTGTTGTTAAGTCATATTAGTTCTTTATGTATATTAGATATTAGACGCTTATCTGATGCATTATTTGCAAATATATTCTCACACTCAGCGGGCTGTCTCTTTGCTTTGTTGATGGTTTCTTTTGCTGTGCAGAAGCGTTTCAGTTTGATATTGTCCCATTTACTTATTTTTGCTTTTACTTCCCTTGCCTTGGAGGTCATGTTCATGAAGTTTCACTTAAGTCCTAGGTCTATTAGCTTAGTACCAATGTTTTTTTTTTCTATACAGTTTATTGTTGCAGGTCTGATATGAAGGTCTTTAATCCATTTTGAGTGAATTTTTGTATATGGAGAGAGTTCACAGCTAAGGTTCATTCCTTCACATATGTTTTTTCAGTTGTCCCAGCACCACCTACTAAAGAGGCTGTCTTTTCCCCATTGTATGTTTTTCGCTGCTTTATCAAAAATTATTTGTTCATAAGTTTGTGGATTTATTTCTGGGTGTTCAATTCTGTTCCATTGGTCTATGTTTCTGTTTTCTGCCAATACCAAGCTGTTTTGATTATTGATGTTTTGTAATATAAATTGAAGTCAGGGATTGTAATGCCGCCAGCTTTATTCTTTCTATATAATATTGCTTTGGGAATTTGAGGTCTTTTATGGTTCCATATAAATCTGATTATTCTTTTATCTATTTCACGAATGTATGATTGTGGGATTTTGATGGGTATTGCCCTAAATCTACAGAATGCTTTGGGCAGAATGGCCATTTTAACAATACTAATTCTTCCTATCCATGAACGGGGATATTTTTCCATCTCTTAATATCTGTTGCAGTTTATTTCAGAAGTTTCTTATAGTTTTAATGTATAAGTCTTTAACATTCTTTGTTAACTCCTAGGTATTTTATTCTTTTTGTTGTGATACCAAAAGTAATTGACACCCTCATTTCTTTTTTTTTTCTCATTTCTTTTTGTGAGGATTTGTTGTTTGCATATAGGAATGGTATTGATTTCTGTACATTGATTTTGTATCCTGTGACTTTACTGTATTCATTTACTGTTTCTAAGAAATTTTTTATATATAGGATCATGTCATCTGCAAATAGTGACTATTTGACCTCGTTTTTCCCAATTAGGATGCTTTTATTCTTTTCTCTAGCCTTATTGTTGTGGCTAGATCTTCCAGTACTCTACTAAACAGTAGTAGTGGCAGTGGGCATCTGTGTCTTGTTTTTTTATTTAAAGCGAATAGGTTTCAGCTTTTCCCCATTCCGTATGATATTAGCTGAGGGTTTGTCACATATGGCCTTTATTATGTTGAGATACTTTTCTTTTATAACTATTTTATTTAGTGTTTTGATCATAAATGGATGTTGGGTCTTGTTAAAAGTTTTTTCTGCACCAATTGTTATGACCATATGGTCTTTATCTTTTATTTTGTTTATGTGGTGTATTACATTGATTAATTTTCATATGTTGAGCCACCCTTGTACTCCCAAAATGAATTTCACTTGATCATGATATATAATCTTTTTGATGCATTGTTGTATTCTATTTCCTAATATTTTGTTTAGGATTTTTGCATCTGTGTTCATCTGAGATATTTGTCTATAGTTTGCTTTATCTGTGTTGTCTTTACCAGGCTTTGGTATTAGGGTAATTTTGGCCATAGTATGAGTTAGGAAGTATTGCTTTCTCTTCAATTTTTGGACGAGTCTGAGTAGGATAGGCATTAATTCTTTGAATTTTTGGTAGAACTCCTCAATGAGACAATCTGGTCCAGGGCATTTGCCTTTAGGGTTATTATAGAAAATCATTTCAATCTCTTTGCTATTTATTCGTTTATTTAGATCATCCAGTTCTTCTTAGTTCAGTCTAGGTAGGCTATAAGTTTCTAGAAACTTGTCCATTTCCTCTAAGTTGTTAAATTTAGTGGCATAAAGTCCGTAATAATATATTCTTATAATGCTTTGTATTTCTGTGGTATCAGTGGTAATTTCTCCCTTTTCATTTCTAAGTTTGGATATTTGTATCCCTTTCTTTTGTCCTTTGATTAGTCTAGCCAAGGTTTTGTCAATTTTGTTGACTTTCTCAAAGACACAGCTCTTCATAATATTAATTTTTTCTATTGTCCTTTTGTGTTTCTTTCTTATTGCCCCAACTTTATTTCCTTTTTCCTAATGTTTTATTTCAGGTCAAAGAGGGTTTTTTAGTATTTCTTGAAGTTCTGGCCTTGAGCTGACAAATTCCTTCAGCTTCTGTGTGTCTGGGGGGGTCTTTATTCCACCTTCATATCTGAAAGATAATTTTTTGGATAATTTATTCTTGTCTGAAAGTTTCTCTCCTTTATCATTTTGAATATTGGATTCCACTCCCTCCTGGCTTATAGAGTTTCTGCTGAGAAGTCTGATCCCAGCCTGATGAGTTTTCCTCTAAAGCAGTTGTTCTCAAACTTTAATACAGTTCCTCCTATTGTGGAGACCCCCATAAAATTATTTTTGTTGCTACTATATAACTGTAATTTTGCTACTGTTATGAATCATAATATAAATATCTGGTATGTGTTTCTGATGGTCTTAGGTGACCCCTGTGAAAGGGCCATTCAATATCCAAAGGGGTCGCGATCCCAAGGTGAGAAATGTTGCAAAGCTTATGGTTCTTTTATTCCATGGCTGCCTTGAGAATTGTCTGTTTGTTTTCAGTTTCAGACATCTTTAGTACCATGAGTATTGGAGAAGATCTGCTAGGGTCCAGGTATCTAGAGGACCTGTTTTCTTCTTGAACTTGGGGTTCCTAATATTTCCATAGGTTTGGAACGTTCTCATCTACTATTTGTTTGAGTATGCTCTCTGTAGAATGCTCTGCTTCTTATTCTAATCCTATTATCCTGATGTTGTTTTGTCTCATGGAGTCAAATAGTTCTTGCAGAGTTCTTTCAATCTTTTTGGTTCTGTATTTCTTCTCTTCCTCTTTTTGAGATGTTTCCATGTTCTGATCTTTTATATACCTAACTTTTTCCTCCATCTGGTTGGCCCTGTTTCATATAGCAGTTATTTTGTTTCCCACTTCTTTTATTGTATTATTTATCTCTCAAATTTTCATCACGATCTTTCTTATGTTTTGATTTTTTTTGTTAAAATGTTTCTTTTGTTCATGGATTTCCTTTCTCATGTCTTTCATCGCAGCTATGGAGTTCTGCCAGTATGTTTTCATTTCTCTTACAACTTTTAGAAGGACTACTTTAAATTCTGTCTCTTAGTTCAGAAACTTCTAGGTCTAATAAGATGTCTTCTGCATAAATTTTATCCTCATTCTGAACAGCTTTAGTTTTTAAGAAATTCATTCTTTCTCCTGGGTTCTTCTTCTTTGACGTGAGGGCATTATGTTCAGCAGAGCCCAAGAGCCCTGATTAATACTTTTGTGGTGTCTTGCTGTAGGAAAGACACTAGGTGGCACTGGGGGCCAAGTTTTGGGAGAGAAGGGGGTTGTTTATTTCTCATTTCTGGTCTCCTGCCATGTTGGAGGTGGTGTGCATCTACCGGGACTCTCTCTGCTTTCTGCAAGTAGTTAGTTGGTTGGAGAGGCTGTAGGAGAGGGGAGAGGCCAAGAAAAAAGGTGCTGGGCCAACTCCACCTCCAGCCCTATGCTAAGGAAGCTGGGTGATGCCTGCTGAGGCTTCTCTTGCTGTGTGGGCCAAATCACATCAAATTCACCTTTCCCCCCGTGCCTGCTCCAGCAACCAGCCATTGGGGCATAGTCTGCAGGCTCACACTGCTTGTAGGTCCTAGGGGCTCACGTGCAGAGTGGGCTTGACCTTACGCAGTATGAAGGCAGCAGGCTCGCCTCCTCAGTGGTCCAGGAACAAGAGTCATGGCCCTGTGCAGGAGCTGTGTGCGCTTCTGCTGTGGGTTACAAAGGCACCAAGAGCCGAGGTGCTGTCTCCAGGGACCTATCTCAGCTTGCGTCTGTTCAGGGTCTACACTCAGCTCTCTTGTTAGTCAGAAGCTTCAGGGCCTGGCTCCCAAACTCTGTCCCCAACACGCTGCTCTAAGGCCCAGCTCCCCCATGGTCTCCCACCATTCTGCCACTCTGCTGGCTTTTACTCTTGTCGCTTTTTTGCCTTCCCATTCCCATGCACTGTGCTGTTCCCAGATAGTCAGTGTGATTGGGTTCTGTTGCAATCCATGTCTGCTCCCATTCCCCTCTCCCTCTCGCTCACTTGACTGTAAACTTCAGGTGTTTACTTGTGATGCATGGATTTCTTAGCTGTTATTATGTCAGTCAGTGTCCTCTTTCTTGGCTCCTGGACAGCCTTTCAATTGTGTTTTCTCGGAGAGGCTTTAGGGAACTCTTCTCTCATCATCATCTTGCCCTCCTTCTCATTTTTCAAAAACGTAATGGACATAAGGGCTGGTCTCTTCTCAAGGCTCTTTATGCTCTGTAAATATGTTGTGACACACGGACAGTAAAAAGTATTGTAAAAGCTGTGGAAACACAAAGGTATTCTCTTTTTAGAATAAACTCTTATAAATGTATAACCAAACTTGCCAATGACCAGATGATATGAGAATTGTAAGTTCTATAATTAACTATGAATTTGGAAGTACAATAATCTCCAATTCATAGAATGGTGAATTAGAATTAAATGAGGTCATTGTTACTGATCTCAGGTACTCTGAGTTTAATTTATTTTACCAATCATATTGACATTTTGTCTTATTTGCATTTTCCCCATAATGCCTAGGTAGGGATCCTGTATAAATGGTTCATTGAGCTTGTTGAAAACCACAGCTTCTCCATTAGCTCCATAGCTCTCTCTCTAATTTCTCAAAATCTCCAAGTCCCAAAAATAGAAAAGCATCATCTCAATACCTTTATCTTCTTGATCTCATTGAAGATCAGAAAACAAGACGTACTCAGAGGTAAGGGCACTGACATCAGCATGTACATCAACAGCAAGTATACAAGAAATGCCAACTGAGCTGCCTTCTCCAGGTGTATATTTGTACCCAGATCTCATGAACGAATATCTACTCATGAGGAGAGAACATCAATTCCTCACTCCTGTCAAGCTATCTATATAACTTAGTATCTTGAGGCTCAGAAAGACAAACACTGAGGTCTGGGAATGAAAGAGAATGTTGAGGGCAGGGCTCTTTCTTGTCAAGATCTCCTGATGAAGATCATGTGGAAAATTTACACAGGGGAGTGACATTCTGTGGAGATGCTACAGACTGGGTAAGGACATGCCATGCAGTTGTACAGAATTCACATGTACATTCAAATAAAATTAAGGCTGTAATACTGAAAGACTGAAGGTTCCAATGAATTGACAGTCAGTAGATGTCTGAGAGAAAAATTAAAGATATATTTTAATATTCTGCTCTGAGGAAATGGTCATTTCTGCATATTAACATTACATTAAATACAATGTGGCTGGCAATATATGTTTGTATTTTTCCATTTTTATGTTCAAATACCAATAGATTGAGTTATGATTCACTCAATTATATATTAAGGTTTGCAGTTATCTGTATGTCATGAGAACTGAGCAATTTCAAATATAACCTTAAAGGTCCACTGAGAGTTAAATATGTTCTTTCCCCCACTGTGCAGTCACAGGCCCCCTACTGATATGTTTTCTTGCATATGACAAGTTTGTGGCTCTTTCATTTTCTTCTAATCTTTTGAATGAGAGGCCTACCTGAGCTGGGTATCATCAGCACAGGTTACTTAAGTGGGTCACTGGGAATGACCCAGTTAGAGAACAAGTGGGTGGGGCTCTTCCTAATTTTGCCCGTTGCATTCAGGTCCAATATAATGCCTACAAATTCAGACAATGCCTGCACCCTGCTCTACTGTGCAGTTTATTATGCATCACTGAAGCTATTATACTACAAGTAAACAAATGAACAATTGTTAGAGAAAGATTTACAGATAAACAGTAACATGGCAAACTTCAAACTTACAGAAATACATCTGCATGAACTCAACTTCTCTATACATTTTTATGTAAATACTACAATGCAGAAAACTACACACATCTTCATTACAGGTATGGGTTCTTCAAATTCACCCAAAAAAGTTCATCTGAGACCTGGAGCTAGTTCAGTGGGGCAGTTGGATCCAGGAGGAAGGAGCACAGACCCAGATACTAGAGTTTACTCTCAGCTGATATGTGCTCTTGGACAAATTGCATATATCCTCTGTGCTGCAGTGTGTAACTTTAAGTGTAAAATTATGATAGAATTTACTTACATCAAATGTTTTATGTAGATGCATTACTGCATTTTCTGTAGTTGCCCAACCTCAGATCTCCTTATATAGTAGAAGACCATGCAAATAGGGGCCCCACTCTGCTGATGAAACCCACCCCCAGCCCTGACCCTGCATCTCTGGGGCAGAGGCCCAAGCCCCAGGATTCCCACATTTTCCAATTCCATGAACAGGACAAAACACAGAAGACTCACCAGATAGTTTTGGCTCAGTTGGTTTTTACTAGTCTCTATTTTGAGAGGTAATTTATGAATAACAAGAGACACTATGTATGTGAGTGGATATGAGTGAGAGAAACAGTGTATGTGTGACAGTTTTCTGACCAGTATGTCTCTGTGTTTGCAGGTGTCCAGTGTGAGGTGCAGCTGATAAAGTCTCAGAGAGACTTAGTGAAGCCTTGGGGGGGCAGTCTCTGTGTCCTGTTGGGATTCATCTTCACTGATTAGGTCAAGCACAAACCTGACAGGTATCAATATAAGACTTCTGTGTACTTCATGCATTAGTAGTGACAGTGGTAGTTACCTTGTACACCATGTAGACTCTGTTAAGGACTGATCTACCATCTCCAGAAACTATGCAAAGAACATGATTTACCTGCAAATTACCTGCATACATGGCTGTGTATTACTATGTGAGAAACAGTGAGAGAAAATCAATGTGAGCCTGATCACAAGATTCAATGCAGTAGAAAGAAGAGCTGAGCCATAGAGGGTGTCTCAGGACAACAGAGTCAACAGAAGACAGCAGGAGAACTCAGGGGCTCCAGAGACATCTCAGGACCTCCCTAGAAAGCTCAGGTCCACCACAGAGAAGGACCCAGCTCAGAAATTGGTGCCTAGAGGAATTGCACAGGACCTTCTTATTGGGTTCATTTTTGTCTCCTCTTATACTGCCCTGAGATATTTCCTGCTTCTCCTTTTGTGTCTCTAATTTCTCACATTCTCACTGCAGGCAAAAAGTAAAAGGTAACTGTTTGTAAATGTGGTTGATTTCTCACCCAGGTAATTAATGTCAGCATGTCTCCATATGAGCTGCTTTTCTTGGTTGGCAAACATAACATTTTAGGGGTTCTCAAAATTCCTTGATTGAATGAGATTTTACCCACACTCCAGCATGGTTTTGAGCCCACACTCTTTCTTCACCAGGCACAGACTGTCCTCATGTAGAGTGATCAGCCACCATGCTTTCTGTTTTATGAAGTTCTCTGTATTAGAAATAAATATAACATTTAGCAAACACATTTAAAAGTAATTGTTCTCTGCCTTTTTACACTTACTGATGCTATCTATATGTGTCAATCCACTTACTTGAACACTTAAATAGCCACCTTCACAAAATTATAAATACCAAATTAACCAGAAATGTTCTGACTATTGAGATTAATAAAAAAAATTGTAAATGTTACAAAATACTTCTGAACCCTCAGGTCTCTCTCCTTTTCACACACTAAACACTGACCCCAAATATAAGGTTTACCCAGACTAGAGTATATAATATGTAATGTGTGTTACTCTTCATGAGCAAACTGAGTATGTTGTATACACTCTTCGTCTCCTGGGCCTGCAAGTTTCATTCTTTCTTTAACACATTCTATCTTTTGATTTATGTAAACAAATTGAAAAAGTCACTGGTGTAATTAACTTCCCAGGATGTTGAAACAATCATTTCTCTACATGTCTCATTTTGCACAACATCTTCCTAGTCATTGTTTGTCCTCATTGACCATTTTTACTTCTTAAAGTGACTTGTTATGTTTCATTTTTTGGCCAATTCTATTGGCATCTTTACCACTTTTAAATTTTTTTCTATATTTGCCTGACATTTAATGTTTCAATTCCTCCTAAGATATGCATTTAATTACCAATACTATAAAACTCTAGTGCAATTAATACTGTAAAGCCCAATAAAATGCATTATTATTTAAAATGAATCAGGAAATAATACAGGGAGAGTTTCTGCTGCTCAGAGGGTCCAGATAATTTAGAGTTCAATAATCTTAAGAGTTTACCCAATTTTGTTCTACAGGGTCTCATGCTCATTGAGTTTATATTAGAGTTTCTTCTAGCTTTGACTCTTGTGACACTCCAGAGAAGTCTTTCCTGTAGGTAGATATGGTTCTTCCCACTGAAAGCCTAAGCAGATAGGGAAAGTTACTTTTCCTATCTGTTAGCATGGCCCCATCCTGTAAGCCTATCCATAATCTACTTAATGACACCTTGGTTACTTCAGAAAACAGATCCACCCTTGAGAAATAACAAATTGTGCCTACTTTAATATGTCCATATTCTTAAATGGCTTTGCATTTGCTTCTTTCAGAACTAAAGTCCAAGGTTCCAAATGTCCATACTGCTGATGTGAAAATTTGCATGATGTGGTCTAAGAGACAAAAATCTGGCTGTGATTGGGGGTGAAGGCAAGCCATGGAAACATTAGTGTGGGTCCAACAGTCCTACATTTTTCAAATTACCCAAGAGAGTCTGATGGGATAATAAAGGGGTGACTCCAGTCTGATGTGAAAGTGTCTCAGGTAGGCTTCCCAGATTAAGAAGTCATCACATAGTGATGACTCTGATGTACAAAAGACTCACTTTCATAGAAGAAAGTATTTTCAAATGCACACCATACTGAATGAGTGTTAGGCTGGCACAGAAATTGTATTCATGTGTTTGCTTATTTGTTTGTTTGGATGGTTGGTTTTGTTTGGGGATGCTTTTAGTTTTGTTTTTATTTTTGTTCCTTCTCTGTCTTCCCTTATTTCCTCTTCTTATTTTATTTTATTGGATTTTATTTGTACTTAGGAGGGGTATTTTACTTTGTATTTATAATTCTCTTATTTCAGAGAGACCCAAGTCAATATTTTAATCAACAGTTGTTTGGAAATGGTTGAATTAACCCTTAGTTATTCAGATGTGTTCTGTGGGTGCTGTGTTTTATTACTGAAAAGACTACAATGTTTGTTTGCTTTTTGTGACACAGGCAGAGGAGGCAATATCAGCATCCATAAAAGGTATTAAAAGGATTCATGTAAGCCATTTGCCAATTGAACTGTGAACCTCATGAACCCACATCTTCAAACAATCACAGCTCATTTTTCCATGATTTACCATCCAATAGGCCATGTACTTTTACTCCTGAGTCTTCTGTAAAATCAGAGACAACACTTGTTTGAGTCACACAACCAATAGGTCACAGAATAAGAGCCATTCTCTTGATGCTATTGTCAGTCACAGCTTATTTTGATTTTGAAACACAGTATTGATTCTAAGATATAGAAGACCCACTCTCAGACAGAGGATCAGAGAACACCGTGTGGCATTTGCAATGCCATGTTTCTGTCTAAATGCCATTGAATTGTCAAAATGTTAGACTCAGTCAGTTAACCACATGATAGAGACAAGGAAGAACTCAAGAAATATGGCACAGGGAGTGCATCCCAAAACAATAGCTCTCATTACACAGCAGACCTGTTAGCAAGCAAAGCAGCAGAAGAAAGATCTTTGTTGACATGGTCATTGTCCAGGCATATTCCTCACAATGCCAATTATTTTAGTCACTCCTGAAATCAAGATAACCTCCTCATGACATGTGCTTTTGAGTTCTATATAGTGACCCTCCACATAACAAGTGACTTTGAGGGCCTTTTTATTATTTACACAGAGGACAATTGGAGAGGCGTAGTGGTCAGAACAAGTCCAGCATAGTTTGGGCAGAGCAGAGGGAGTGAAATGAGTCTTCACACTAGCCATGAGGTGAGGATGAAAAAAGTTCCCACATGCAGGAAGTTTTACCTTCCCAAACCACCATGGGAAGAGGCATGTGTGTGTTTTCAATCAACTTGTCCAGACATTGAACCAAGGAAAAGAAAAAAAAAAAAAGAATCACCAGCCAAGCATTAAAAATAAAGTCAGGCCTTTTATTTGAAGTACGTGTTTCAGTGTCTGTCTGGGTCTTCTAAGAAACAGATACAAAGAATATATTATATTTCTATGAATTTTACTGAGAAATACCCATGTCATTAAAATGCAAAGAAGATGATGCATATAACAGGAGAGCTACCAGGTAATGATGCAAGTCTGTACTCAATTGAAAGATAGAATAGGGAAGGCTAGATCAACCTTTCCTTATGTGCTATGCAATCCACACAAAGCCCAGCAAAATTACTGGAGTGGCTAGAAAGTAGAGATGTTTATCACAATATCCCCATGACTCAATGATGGGAGCATCTTGGTTGATGGCTTTGTCATATGTAAGTATGGTTTGTTTGCTTCTCTGAGGACATGCAGAAAAAACACTTATGCTGCAAAAAACCTCTAATTTTCACATTTACTTTATTTGATTTCCTTTATAATATTGTGGGAAGATTGGGCCCAGAGTTTTCTTTCTCAGTAGCAATGTTTACATGTTAAATGACAACACTTGTTCCTATTATTATAGATTCATGTCTGTGTACAGAGGTCCTGGATAGAATGCCTTTGACTCTACCACACCGTTCCTCTTCTTCCCCCAGGAGAAGAATACAGTTTTATTGAAATTCTGAGTCTGGCATTTGAAGCTGGTCCTGTATTCCCCAGAAGCTCCACACAACACCTCAGATACAGTTTACAGTCAGTGTGTTTCTCATGATAGTTGAACTTAAGGTGCCCTGCTTCCGTGATTTATTCTTAGATTTAATTGTCAGGTTCAGAATTAGGAACCCATTAGATTATGACACTGCAACTTTATTTTTCACTCAGCATCATCAGAAATATAGTAAATAAAACAATTACATTTTTCCCAAGATCTAAGTTTTAAAAATTATTTTATTGAAATTGTGGTTTAAAAAATGTTGCTATTCAAGTTCTCCAATCAAAAATCAGTATCTGATTATTTAATCTAGGAAACTAAAAAAAACTTACAAAATGTGACTACTGTTTATTTTTAATACAATGTGCACACATCTGCATTCCAGTGTGAGGTTCAGAGCCTTTGAGTCCCATCAAAGTAATCCTCAGTCGACTCACTTGCTGAATAAATAAAAGTAAGTAATCCGACATGGACAGATGGATGAGATAGCTTTATTTTAAAAACCTATGAGTCCTTTGATTTCCTTCATTCACCCTAAAGTCTTCTGGACTCATTGTTGAGAAGCAGATAGAACACTTGTTTGGAAAAGCCACATATACAATAGACATGGCAGAATATATCAGGACATCTCCTGAGTTCTCTATGAACTGGGCAAAGCTCCCAAAACAGGAGAAAGATTGAAACCACAGAGATATTGGAGGGAATACTAGCAGGTAGGGCAGTTTCAGAACAAAATGCTCCAGATGTTGGGGTTGAGATGATACCCATGAAACTGTGACCAGGTAGGATGCTGTGTAGGAACTTTCTCGTTTACAGGATGTTTGTCATCAATGTACTGAGGATACTTAAATTGGAGGAATTGTGGTTGTGAACAATATAGAAAGAGTTTCCTATTTCTGAGAGCTGCAGAGTACAGGAGCACATTGGGGTTGCTGCAAAACTTAAGGCTCACTATTGAACCATTATACATGGCTGTAACAGATCCAAACACACAGCAGGTTGTTCCTGACAGGACTGTTCTCCCAGCACTTTAAATCAAACCCTCTCAAGATTGTTCATCCTGACCTTTATCCTGAGGGGAATTGTCTTTTCCCTTTCCTAAATTCTGAGTGAAACTCACAGAAGAAGCACCTGATTGTGATGTGTGTCCTGCTGGGTGGCTCTGTGGCAACCAGGATAGCCATCTATCAGTACCCCACCTACTGGCTGACTGTATGCTTTGTGACTAGGGCACATTTGGCATTTGTACAACAGGTACCTCATTACTACAGTTCAGACAACAGTCTGAGAAGACATAGAGGCTTTGTCACTTCAGCTTCTACTCTGAGAATAAGAGATAATAAGAAGATTGCAACAATTCACAAGAGAATGGGGAAAGAACAAGATTTTGGAGGAACTCATCCAGCAGGGTGGGAGTATAAATGGCTATTAAAGACTGCAATAAACAAAGAAGACATTAATGTTGTTTCATAACCATCTAAATGCAGCATATCAGAGTTTGAGTGGATTGGGTAAAGGCCCTTTTGTTTCCTAGAATTTGACAAAGGCATATAAATTTAATTTATATAAACATCAAGAAGTTTGAAGAAAAGAGATTTCAGCATGCATTTTGCAATTCTTCCTAAATTTTTATATATTTAAAGATTTTTGTGTTATCTTTCTTTATAAATTATTTTTCTTCTTTATATGTAGAAACGCAAAAATTACTTTTTTTTACACTTAGTACTGAATTAGTTTAACAAAACATCTTACAAATTTTTATATATTCTTGTACATTTAGTTAGTGGGGTAACACACTCTTCTCATGTCTGAATACTGACAGTTTTATTTATTACAATACTCCATTTTACATATTTCCCTCTGTCTCATTGAAAATGTTGAGTAGAAAATATGCTGTCAGACACTCTTGTGTCACATGGAATCATTGTGCAATGCTTGAAACATTCAATATTAAATGGAACATGCTTTATTTACAGATTGTCTTTAATTAGGTAAGCCCTCATTTTGTTTGATAATAATGAGAATTTTTCTTTTATAATCAAATTGGATTGATTTAATTTTAAAATTTTATTACATTCACATTACCTTAAAAGCAGTACTCAAAGGAAGTGCCTTATCTTTTTCATGCAATTGTGTTTTGTTTACAACATTTTCTTAGGATGTCTGCATCTGTCTCCATAGGACACACAGACCCATAATTTCTTATTCTTGTTACACATTTCTCAGTGTTTGGAGTTAATGTCATACTGGGCACACGAATGATGAAGTTATTAAGCCTCCAACACATGTCTCAACAATTATATGACAAAATGTGGGGTTCACTATAGATTACCTGTATCCAGAGTGTCAGTGTTTTCTCTAAACTTGGAAACACTTGCCTCTGCAGAAGTAGAGACAAAGTGGAGCAGCACAGAGAGAAGGTCATCTCTCTCTCTCCAGCATACCAAAGATCTTTCTTCAGATATAGGCAATTTTCACCCAAGGAGTACTACAGAGAGGTCCTCATGCCTGCACTGAGGCACTGCACTCTCAGGAGGTGCCCAACCCCAGAACTCGCTATATAGTGTGATGACATGCAAATAGAGGCCCACTATGCTGATGAAAACCAGCCCAGCCCTGACCCTGCAACACTGAGACAGAAACCCTAGCTCTAAGATTCCCAGGTGTCCCCAGTCTGTGATCAGGACTGAACACAGACGACACACCATGGAGTTTAAGCTGAGCTGGGTTATCCTTGTGGCTGTTTTAAGAGGTAATTTATGAAGAACAAGAGACTGAATATTTAAGTTGAAAATGAATGATACAGTGTGTGTGTGTGACTGTTTTCTGACCAGGATGTCTATGTGTTTGCAGGTATCCAGTGTGAGGTGCAGCTGGTGGAGTCTGGGGGAAAATTGGTGCAGCCTGGAGGGGCTCTGGGACTTTCCTGTGCAGCCTCTGGATTCACCTTCAGTAGTTACCACATGCATTGGGTCCGACAGGCTCCAGGGAAAAGACTGGAGTGGGTGGCAGTTATATGGTATGATGGAAGTAAGAAATACTATGCAGAATCTGTGAAGGGCCGATTCACCATCTCCAGAGACAATGCCAAGAACATGCTGTATCTGCAGATGACCAGCCTAAGAGCAGAGGACACCGCTGTTTATTACTGTGCGAAACACAGTGAAAGGAAGTCAGCATGAACCCAGACAAAAACCTCCCTGCAGGAGATGGAAGGGCTAAACTTTAGGGGTCCACAGGACACTAGAGGGCACAAAAGTCACTAATAAGGGGCACACAAAGCACACTGAACTCAGGGACCCGATCTAGCAGCATGTGAACATCTGGCTAAGGAAAAAACATTTGGTTGAGAGCAGTGGTTTCCTCAAACATCTCAGCTGCCCCAGGGACAATTTTTGAATTTTCTTTGTGGTTCTAATTTCTTTTTTTTCTCCAACTCACAGACAAGGAGGTAACATTGTGTACAGTGACTATCAACAGTGACTGAAAATTTCTATTTCACAGTTTTTATGTGGCCTCTTTTATTTCTTGGCAGAGACCATCCTGACGTCTCTCATCTTTTCTGTAGTTCTAAAATATTTCCCATAATGTAAGACTCCAGTGCAGTGCAGGTCCCTGTGTACTCAGGCTCTCTGGCCTCCACACCCACAGGTGGTTTTCACATGGAAACTTTCTTCAGGTAGGTAGAAATGACCCCACAGGGATATGTTCCATCTTCAAGGAGCTTTACCCTCAGTGTCTTTGTCTTTTCTACTATACAATGACCAATCATTCTTTATTTACTTAAGTGTAGATTGACACACACACCAACATTACCTTCTGTCATTTATTGTTCTAATTTTCACGGAATCTGTCCTAGACCTAGAGCACTATGGGAATGGAGTCTGACATGCTCACAGCTCTTTCCATAGTATCCAATAAAGAAGGGAGTTGTAGTACAAATGTGGACATTTGTGTGCCCCACATCATCTTCTAACATCCATGTAGAATGTTTATTTAGTTTTGGACAACCCAATGGAGGTTACATTCAGGGGTTTCAAAGTGTTCCTACTGAGCCCAAATGTCATGGAAACATGATTCAAGGTCACACAGGCACTATTGCAAGACAGGGTGTGTCAGTTGAGGCAAAAGCTGGCTGCTGACCCTGGAGCACCACAAACTACACAGAAATGTTATAATAAAGGCCACCCTGATGAACCACTGGAACAAAACACCATGGTTGACACCTCCTGGGTAGTTATGATGAGACAGAGGTAATTTTGCTTGTCATTTCTCAATTCACAGTGAACACCCCATATACAGACTCAGGGAATATTTGTGAACTAAAGGTATGGAAAAGACATTTAGCAGAACTGAGGAAAAACCTGCAGTTTGAAATAAGTTTAAGAGAAATTCTTACAGTATAGGAAAAAAGCAAATGAGCCAAGTGTACTTAAGAAGTCAAATAAAGAATGGTGAATGAGTGAATATTGCTTTCAGTACAAACATTTAAATATTGTTTTCTGCCTTTTGTTTATACTTTTTCACAGTCTATAAAAGTATCAATTAAATTAATCATACAATCAAATGGCTAACTACTAAAACTACCTATGTAGAATCAAGCATCTAAACCCAAATTTTTGTAATTGAAAAGTATTGTGAAGTTTGCAAGTTGTTCTCACCAAATAGTCTCATTTTCTATTCTATTTATAGAGCAAAACACTGACTTTAAACTTGAATCTTTTATTCCTAAATCTTTGGTGAAATGAAAGAAATCTAGATAATGTGCCTGTATCATGCATACTGTGTGCCTCAGAGTTATCACTAAGGGAAGGGTCATTTTCACAATCCTGGACAAGGATATCTCATGGGATGGCCTAATTACAAGTAAAAAAGGTACTTTCTTGTTATAGAATTGAGCTAAAGATTTAAAAGTCATTTTAAAGCCATTCAAATAAAGAGAACTGAATAATAGAAGTTGGGCATTCTTTAAAAGTACATACTATGCTCTCAGTGTCAAAATTTTTAAATTTTAACCATGACCTCCACATATTAATTTTGCTCTGAGCCCCAACATTGCACAGTCACTATGCTGGTGACTTTGGCTTTAGTCCATGCAAAGGTTTTTTCTGTAAGGGTTCACCATACTCAGAAATATGTCCCATTCACAGGGTGAGATGAAGGTGGGTGTATACATAAATATTGATATTTTATGTTTAGGCAAGCTCATGTGTTTCAATTTCTTTGTGGGATTATCTGGTCAGAGAGACTCAGAGTATGTTGAGAGATTGAGAGATTCAAAGATGGGGGTGAGAGAGGGGATCCCTGCAATTACTCCTGGAAAATAAAATTGATCAACTAGAATCCAATGCAGAAAACCCTAAGTAGCACAGTCTCAGCTGAGAGATCTATGCATCACAAGAAATCAACTGAAGGTTAGAGAAAGGGGGCAAATGGGAGAGGAGAAAAGGATCACAGCCAAGCAGAGACATGGTGGTGGATCAAGACCCGACTGTGGCTGATGAGAGAACCTAGGATGGAGCCAGGGGATACTGGCGAAGGGGCAGCAAGACCCCAGGCTAGTCAGAGGCCAAGTGGTGACAGGATCAGAGGCAAGAACGGCTGAAATCCTGTGAGACCACCGACTGAGCAGTAGTGTGCTAGTGCCCTTGCTGGAGCACTGTGCCTTGGGTGGCTTAGAGGCTGAACAAAACATCTGAACTGCCATGGGTGAGAATAGTGCCCCCAGCTGCTGCATGGCACTGTGACCACAGGTAGGCTCTGAACGATTTTGAAATCTAGAACTAGCTGTTGTAGAAATGCTGATGACAATGAAATGTGGTCCTGGGTGAAGCATGGGCTCAGGAGAAAGGAGAAAACCTGAACTGTAGCGTGCAATCCACCCCATGACCAAAGTGATTACAGTCCTCTCCCTGCTTGCCTTGCGCTGTCTCACCCAGGCTCCCCTGATGAACAGACTAGTGTTGGAGTGGAAATAGCAACCAGAGGAGCTACCACAGAAAACAAGCAGCTGCAGACAACACTGCTTCCAAATCTTGGCCTAAACCAGAGACACTGATCCAGGCTTCTTCTCCTAATTCTCTTCCAAATCTAGTAACCCCAACATTACCTAGTGTCTACTCTACAGCCAATTGGGCAGTGGGTGGGGAAGCAAAGAGAAACACCTGCACCTTTTCTAACAAACCCTGCACCTACGGAAACTGGAAGTAGAGCACAGGAAAACTCCAAAACACAGACACAGAAGATTTTCTCTGCAATGATCTCAGAGGCAGAGCACACCATCAACCACCACATCTTCCAAACGAGGAGGCACAATGAGACCAAGACAACTGGATCAAAAAGAGGGAAGCCCACCTTGCACTAAAGCTTACAGTGATAGGAATTCAAATAACCAAGAGAAAAATACTTAAAGGCACTACAGTGATACCAACCGAGAAGAAAAAGAAAGAAAGATATCTCCATATCTGCTCATGCCCAGGGAAATAAAACATATCAAATACATTGAGTACGTTAGGATTCAAAGCCTCTTAGAAAGAAAATTAAAATCTCCAGAAAAGGAACTTGTAGGTCTGAAAATTATATGACCTAAGTGATACAGAATACAAGGCTGAAGATTTTAAGACACTCAGAGAGCTGAAATAATGTTGACACAGTACCCAGACACAGACAGATGATCTCAGAAAGGAAATCTGTGAACAAAAAAATAATATTAAGAAAGAAATTTAAAATATAAAAAAGAATCAAAGAGGTGTTGGAGAGGTAAGCAATGCAATAAAATAACTGAGAAAGAAACTAATTACCGTAGGAAATAGGGCCAAGTATGTGGAGGTATGTACAGCACAGAAAAGCAAAGCAGAAAGAGAAAGGCCTTGGTAGGTGTTGTCCTTATCCAGGAATATTTCTCACAGTGCCAATTTTTGTGGTCACAAAAAATCAAGGTGACCTTCACATGACATGGTTATCATGCTTTCAATGTAATCTTTTACATATCAACTGAAATTCAGAGACCCATTTTTACTCACACCGGAGACAACTGGAGAGTCTGATAGGCAAAGCAGGTCAAGCTTAATCTGGTCAGAGCAGTGAGAGTAAGATGGACCTTCACATAGACCATGAGGTGAGACTGGGGAAAAATACCCACAGGCAAGACATTTTGGCTTCCAAAGGCACAATAGAAAGAAACACATGTGTGCTTTCTATCAACTTGTCCAGATGTGGGTGTAAAAAGGAAGTTAGATGTCACCAGCCAAATATTAAAAATGGAGTCAGGCATTTTGTGAGTATTTAAGATAAGTTTTGTCTGGGCCTTTAAGAAGCAGAAACCAGAAAGGACCATGTTTGCATGGATTTTGATAGAAAACACCTGTGTTATTAAAATGCAAGGAAGACTAAATAAGGACAGGGGAACTGTCAAATAATAATGCAAATCTGACCTTAAATAAAAAAAGTAATGACAGCTAAGAGGACGTTTTCTAAAGTGCCTAGAAGTCCATACAAATCCCAGCAAAATTACTGGGGTGCCCTGGAGTCAGAGCTGTCCACCAGCAGATTCCCATGACACAGTGGTGGATGTACCATGGTTTATGACTTTTATGTATGTAAATTATGTTTCATTTATTTCTGTGTGCACACAAAAATAATTATGTGGGCTGCAGATGACAATTTTCAAATTTACTTTAATTGATGTCCTTCTTCATTTTTAGGGAAGTTCTGGCACAGGGCTGTCTCTCTCAGTAGCAATGGTTAGATGTGAATTGACTATATTTGCTCCCTATTGTCATCGGTTTTCCTCCATGTACAGAGGTTCTGGGTAGAACGTGTTTGACTGTATCACTATTTTCCTCCATCCCCAGAAAAAAAATGTAGATTTACCTGACTTCTAAGTTTGGTGATAAAAGCTTGTCTTTCACACCTCAGAGCTGGCACACTCCTCTCCAGATGCAATTTACAGTCAGAATGGTTTCCAGTGTGATTTCCAACCTCAAGATGCCATGCTTTCATAAATTTTGCTTAGGTCTAATTAAAAGGTTTGGAATTAAAAATCCAAACACACCTTCACACCTTAGCTCCATTATGAACTCAGGATCATCAAATATAGAAAATAACTCAACCTTTCTTCCTGTGACATCAGGGATTTATTATTATTATTATTTGGTTAAATTGTGGTTAATCATAAATGATACTTTTAGTTCCCCAATATAACCTCGGTATTTGATGATTTAATCTTGGAAATGAAAAAAATCACAAAACAAGTCATTTTGAATTTTTACTACACTGTGCACTTGTGTGCATTCCAATGTAATATCCAGTACCTGTGAGCGCCAACAATGTATTCCTTAGTCCACTTCCTTGGTGTTCAAGTAGTAAGTTATCCACATGTGGGCAGAGAAGTGACATGGTTTTATTTCAAACAACTGTTAGTGCCCTAATTTCCACCAACCTACCCTAAAGTCTTCTAGACATGTTGATTGGAAGATAGAACACTTTATAGGAAATGCCAATGCAAGATAGACTTCGTCGAATATGTCAAGACATCTCCTGAGTGCTCTATGCACTAGCACAGCTCCCATGACAGGATAAGGACAGGAAACCCCCAGCTGTTGAAAGCGAGTACCGGCCAGCAGGACAACATGAGGAAAAAGTGCTCCAGGTGTTGGGTGGAAAGGGGACCCGTGAAAATGTGACCAGGGAGAATACTGTGCTGGAGCACTTACATTTGGAGGATATTTGTCATCAGGTCACTGAGGATCCCTGAATTAGTTGAATTGTGGTTTTAAATAGCTTGCAAGAAACTTCCTACCTACTTCTGAGGGCTACAGTGTGCACAATTATGTTGAAATTGCTGCATGCCCCAAGGCTCACTATTACACAATCACACATGGCTGTATCAAATCCCAAAACACAACAGGTTCTTCCTGATGGAACAGGTTTTTTTAGTTTGTTGGATCAAAGCTACTGCAGTTTGTTTACCCTGATCAGGATAATTGTCCCTCTTTTTTCTAACTCCAAATAGAATTCAGAGAGATAGCAGATGATTTGCTGCTGTTTGTCCCCAAGTGGGTGGCCCTGTGACAACCAGGATGGCCATCACTCAATAAATTTCTTACCAGCTTATTTTATGTACTGTTACAAGGACACCTTCTACTTTGGCACACCCAGAACATCATTGAGTCAAAATCAGGCAACTTTCTGAGAAACCATATGGTTTTGTGGCTTTAGGTTCTTCTCTGAGAATGAGAGATTATAAACTCACAGCTATTCACAGGAGAGTACTGAAAGGAAGAGGAGACTTTAGAAAACCTTATCTAGCTGGGTGAAAGTTCAAATGGTGTTTAAGGTTTGTAATGAACATAGCAGACATTGATTTCAACATAACTCTCTCAGTACAGCATTTCAGAATTTTAAGAGACTGGTAGCAGGCACTGCTTTTTCTTTTAATCACTCAGATTTAATGAAAGTAAAGATCTGAGGTTTGAAGGGAAGAAATTTAAGAATGAATTTTGCCATGCTTCTTACATATTAGATATATTTGAAATTTTTGTTAATAATTTTTAATCTTATTTTCCCTCATCTATAGAAATGCAACCATTTTTTTCTTATACTTTGTACCAAGTTAGTTTACCAAAATCCCTTACTAATTTTTATATTTCAATAATGTACATGTTATTCTTTGGGAAGAACACACTCATATCACATCTTAATAATGTCATATGTATTTACTTCAATAATTAATTTTATTGAATTTTTCTTGTCTCATTGAAAATATTAAATAGAAGATGTGCTGTTAACCATTCTTGTCTAATTCACAATTACCGTAAGATGCTTTAGTCATTTATGATTACATGGGACATGCTAAATTCACAAATATCTTTATTTATGTATTCCATTGTTTTATTTGGTAATTATAAGAATTTTCTTTTCTAATTAACTGATTTTTAAAATTTTGTCATTTTCACATTACCTGAATAAACAGCACTCAAATGCTGTGTGTTACCTTTTATGTACAATTGTATTTGGTTTATCAACATTTCTTTAGGATGTTGGCATCTGTCTCCAGCAGACACATAGGTCTATAATTTCTTGTTCTTGTGACACATTTTTTTTATTGTTAAATTTATTGGGGTGCCATTGATTAGTAAAAATTACATAGGATCCAGGTGAGCAATTCTACATTCCATTCTCCATGCATTGCATCATGTGTTCATCACCCACAGTCAGTTCTCTTTCAATCACCATATATTTGTGTCTTTATCCCTTTTTCTCCACTCCTCTTACCCTCAGATAACTACTAAATTATTGACTGTGTTCATAAATTTTGTTTCTTTGTTGTTTTCAATTTTATGTTCCATGTATGAGTGTAATCATGTAGTTCTTGGTTTTCTTCTGTCTGGATTATTTCACTTAGCATAATGATCTGCCATATCTTAAATGAGTTTTTTGTTTGTTTTGAATTTTTTTTGTTTTTTTTCTATTTTGATTATTTGTTTATTCTGTTCTTTAGATTCCATATGTAAGTGAGATCATATGGTATTTGTTTTTCTCAGTCTGACTAATTTCACATAGCATGATATATTCTAGTTTTATCCATGTTGCTGCAAAAATATAAGATTTTATTCATTTTTATGGCTGAGTAATATCTCATTGTGTAAATGTACCACAGCTTCTTTATTCAATCATTTATTGATGGAAATTTAGGTTGTTTCCATATCTTGAATACAGTAAATAATGCTGCAGTAAACATAGGGGTGCATATATGTTTTTAAATTAGTGTTTTGGATTTCTTTGGGTAAGAAATCCCAGGAGTGGATCATAAGGTAGTTCCATTTTATAATATTTTGAGGAACCTCCATACTGATTTCCATAGTAGTGAGATGAATTGGTAGTCCCACCAGCAGTGGAAGAGTGTTCCCTTTTCTCCACATTCTCACCAACATTTGTTGTTGGATGATTTATTGGTGAGTGCCATTCTGATAGGAGTGAGGTGGTATTTCATTGTGGCTTTCATTTGCATTTCTCTGATAATTAGTAATTTTGAACATCTTGCATGAGTCTATTAACCATATGTATGTACCCTTTGGAGAAATGTCTATTCAGGTCTTCTGTCCATTTTTTAATTGGTTTATTTGATTTTTTGTGCTGAGTTATATGAGTTTCTTATACATTTTGATTATTACCCCTTTGTCAGTTTCCTCACTGGTGAATATTTTCTTTCATTCCATAGGATGTCTTTTGTTTTGTTGATGGTTTCTTTTGCTGTTAAAAAGAAATGATTTTTAGTCTGATGTAGTCCCATTTGGTTTTTGTTTGTTTCACTTGCCTGAGGAGATATATCATTAAAAGTATTGCTAATGGTAATTTCTGAGAGGTTACTTCCTATATTTTCTTCTAGGAGTTTTATAGTTTCAGGTCTTATAATTAGGTCTTTTATCTATTCTGAGTTTATTTTTGTATATGGTATAAAAGATATTCCAATTTCATTTTTTTGCAAGTATCTTTTCGGTTTTCCCAGCACCATTTTTTGAAAAGACTGTCTTTACCCTAATTTAAGTTCTTGCTTTCTTTATTGTAGATTAGTTGGCCATATAGACATAGATTTATTTCTGGGCTCTCTTTCCTGTTCCATTAATCTATGTGTCTATTTGGATAACTGTGGCATTGTTAATGTAATTTGATGTGTGGAAGCATGATTCCTCCAAATTTGTTCTTATTTCTTGGGGTTGCTGTGGTTATTCTATGTCTTTTATGGTTCCATATAACTTTTAGGATTATATATTCTATTTCTGTGAAGTATACTTTTGGTATTTTGATGGTAATTTCATTGACTCTATAGATTTCTTTGGGTGGTATAAACATTTTAACTATATTAATCCTTCCTATCCATGGACATGGTATGTGTTTCCATTTATTTGTGTTCTCTTTGATGTCTCTCTTCAGTATCTTATAATTTCTGAGTACAGGTCTTCTACTACCTTGGTTAAATTTATTCCTAGGTATTTCTTTATGCAGTTGTAAATGGGATTGTTTTCTGAATTTCTCCTTCTGTTAGTTTGTTATTGATGCATAAGAATGCAATGGATTTCTGTATATTAATTTTGTATTCTGCTACTTTACTAAATACATTTATCAGTTCCAATAATTTGGGAGTCAAATATCTGGGATTCTCTATTTACAGTATTATGTTATCTGCCAATAATAATAGTTCCTTTTCCTATTTGGATCCTTTCTTGTGTTTTTCTTGTCTGATTGCTGTGGCTAGGACTTCCAGTACTATGTTGAATAAGAGTAGAGAGAGTGGACATCTGCCGCAATTGGCGTGGGTGAAGAGCCAAACCGGAAGGGAGGCGATGGGGAATGAAGAAATAAACACCAGACAGAAATAGAGACAGAAAAGCTGGGAATAGCTGTTTCTCTGAGCTCTGATGGAGCCACAGAGACTCTGTCAGGCCACAGCAACTTTATATTATAGGGTGGGCAAAACAAGTAAGATCATAAGAGTAAATCAGTAAAACAAAACTGGAAAGTACACCACAACTAGGAAATATGCATTGTTCTTTTCTAATCCTTAAAGTTCCAGATAACTGCATTTAATCAATGTCTTGATATATGTTCCTAAGTTATTACTTTTTGTACTATTATTCTCTTCTAAGCAGATGAGCCATGAGTCATGTCTCAGGTCATCTCCACAGACAAAACAGCTTTGTTTACAATGTCATATTTTCCCCACAAGGCAGAAACGACATCCTGAGTATTGTCCTTGTACACCCAGCTATGGGCTGCCTTGCAAAACCCTTGAACTGTGGATTCCAAACACACAGGTAGACTTCCTAAAGCCTGTTTTCTCAAAGGACCTGGCTTCTGGCTCACACGCTCCCTACAGGCATCCTTGTCTTGCTCCTGATCTTAAGAGAAATGCTTTTAGCTTTTTCCCACTGAGTATGTTGTTAGCTGGTGGTTTATCATACATAGCCTTTATTAAATTGAGATGTGTTCCTTCTATTCCTGCCTTGTTGAGCATTTTTTTCATAAATGGTGGCTGAATTTTTTCAAGTGCCTTTTCTGTGTCTATTGAAATTATCATATGTTTTTTTTATTGTATTTTTGTGGTGTATCACTTTAATTAATTTTCGTATATTAAACCAACATTGTGTCTCAGGAAATGAATCATACCTAATTGTGGTGTGTAATTTTTTAAAAATATTTCTGGATTCAATTTGCTAATATTTTTTGAGAATTTTTGCATCTGTGTTCATTAGGGATATTGGCCTATAATTTTAATTTTTTGTAATGTCTATCTGGTTTCAGAATCAGGGCAATGGTGTGGGTAAAGTGACTTTGGGAGTCTGCTCTCTTCCTGGATTTTTTGAAAATGCTTGAGAGGTATAGGTGTTAATTCTTTTTTGAATAGTTGGTAAAATTTACCTGTGAAGTCACCTGGTCCAGGATTATTGTTTGTGGGAAGTTTGTTGATCACTGATTAAATTTCATTGTTAGTAATTGGCTTACATATATTTTCTGGTTCTTCTTCATTTAATCTTGGAAGTTTGTATGTTTCTAAAAACTTATCCATTTTTTCCAAATTGCAGTATTTTTTGGCATATAGTTGTTCATATTATTTTCTTATAATTTCTTGTATTTCTGTGGCATCTGTTGTAACTTCTCTTTCATTTCTGATTTAATTTATTTCAATCCTTGTGACACACTTTTTAGTGTCTGTAGTAAGGGCAATGCTGGCACATAAGTGATTTTTTTCATGTTTCCAACCAGGTATCAGCAACGATCTGACAAAATGTGAAGGTTGTTAATGGTAGCCTGGTTCTAGAGTGTCACAGGACTTCTCCAAGCATAGGTCAACTTGTTCATGCAGAAAAGGAGACAAAGTTCAGTGATATAAGAAGGAGATCACAACTTTGTCACCAGGACACACCAGATCTGTCTTCAAATGTCCTGAATGTTCACCTACTTCCCACACTGCAAAGGGAGCACTGGAGAGAGGTACCTGCAGTTTGCCTGATCCTGTGTGGTGTGGAACATTGTGACAAACTGAGCTCAGGACAATTTGGAACAATGTACAATATGGCCAAGACCATGTACACAACTGTACTTTCTTTCATTCTATTCAATACTCTGATTTCATGTAGAGGACATTTGTTTACAGTGCTTGTGAGAAAAGACTGCTGTCACATGTTGTTCTTAATGGATGTTTATATTTAATGCCCATTTTGGATTTAATTTGTGGTAAGGTTCCATACCATGAAGGTCCCATGCTAAAAAAAAAAGCGGTGAAGGCAGAATGCTTCTCAGTCCAGTCTCAGGAGCTACCTTCCACCTGCTCTCCTTGGAGTCCAGGACATGAAGGGAGGACCCAGATAGGCCACTCATACATGTCCAAGAAGATAATAACATGCAAATGCAGTACCTCTCTTGTTCATGAAGAGCAGTTTTCATTTTGACCCTGCAGATTTTAGTAAGAAACCCTCCCATATGTGGCTTTTTTCAGTTTCCACACCATGGAATCTGTGCTTATCTGGGTTTTTATTCTCATCAATTAAAAAGTATGTTGTTTTTGTTTTTGTTTTTGTTTTGTTTTGTTTTGCATCAGTCTCAGTCAGGACTGCTCCACAGGAAGCCGTTTTCAGTTTGTTTTCTGTGTTTGTAGTTTTTCTGTGTGAAGTTCAGCTAGTGAATTTGAGGAAGATGTGAGCCAGGCCCAGGAATCTGTGAGCCACTCCTGCAAATCCTCTGGATCCAACTTTACTGATTACAACATGCACTGGGTCCATCAGGCTCCTGGGAAGAGCTGGAGTTGGTGGCAGTAGTGAGTAAACCAATTTGAAAACATCAATGGTATGCTCTATCAGTTCAGAAACACTTTGTAATTTCCAGGGACATCCATTGAAACACAATCTAGCTTAAGAGGAACAGCTCGAACTTTGGAGAAAGGGCCATATATGTCTGTGTGACATATGCAGTTATGGGAAGTACGTGTGAGCCCAAACACAAACCTCCAAGCAGGGGACAGGAGGCCTGGGCTTGTGGGGCAACTCAGGACACCAGGGGGTACTCAAAACACTGTGAGCACAGAAAACAGACCCAGGATCATGTGTGGACCTTGGTGGGAAAGGGGCTTCCTGATGCAAGCAGGCATTTCTTTCAAAGTTCTCAGCTTCCCCCTTGGACAGTAAGTACTTAGACTTTGTGGCTTTACGTTCTCATTTTGTCACTGCAAACAACAAATTAATAAGTGACCTTGTATACTTGCAGACAACATAACACAGTGACTGGGAACCACCATTCACTATGGTTTTAGGCACCTTTTATTTATTTCTCAACAAAAAGACCATTCTAAGGGCTCTTGTCTTCCTTGTGGTTGGAAAACAATTAGAATAAGAGACTCCAGAGCAGCCTTGACCCCTGTGTGTTTAGCTCAGGCTCTCTGCCCTTTACATGCCCACAGTTTCCTCACATAAGCCCTTTTTATAATCAGGCACACCTGGCCTCACGGAAGGTAAAATAAGACCCTCTCAAAACCTCTAACACATGGGGTCCCTTTATTCCTTAGAAAATGGTAACACTTTACCCTCTAGTTTCTAATTTACCTGGGTATATGTTCAAACACACCCCTGCATTGTCTCAACAATCAAAATGCATTTTTAGTCTAATTTTCTTCTGTTTTCCTCTGATAAAGATACTTGTAATTTCTGTTACTCAGATAATTTAGAATAATCTCCCCATATCAACACCCTTTACTTGTCAGGCCTGCAAAGTACTGTCATGTGAGAGACACTTAAAAGTTCCAACAATAAGAATCTACACATTCCTGAGGGTCACTGTTAAACCTGAAACTTTCCTAAAACTCAGCTCAACTGTACCTCAGGAACCAGGGGACAAGTTATACTTCGTGTGGTACTGGAAGTTATGTGTTTGTGACAGTGTATGTGTTCTCAAATGTAAAGGACAGCTTTCATGCACTTTTGTGTGTGAGTACTTGTTAATTTGTTTGCATGTTTGTGTTTTGAATCTCTGTTCTGAATCCCTAACAGCTCACAGAACAAGAACCGTTCCACATATAAATGACATACAGACTCCAGGGAAAATTCCACACACAATAGGAAAACCTGTGTTACCCATCTCAGTGGGCTGAATGTTGGCCTGAAGCAGGAGTATGTCATAGACATAACATTTTCAGGGATTTTTTTCTGTCTGATAGAAACTTACTTCTGTGAGTGTCTCTGGTCATTGGTATAAGAAGCTGAAAGGTGAGAGTACCTTCACTCACAATAACCGCTTTGTCCCCAGGTGTCCAGTTAAAGTTGAGCTACATAAATCAGGCTCAGGGCTGGAAAAGTCCCCAGGAATGAGAGTGCAAGAATGGGGTGCACAAGAACCAGGGATAGTGCACACTCCAAACTTTACTGAGCACAATCTTGACTCCAGAGTCACGTCTCATAATCAGTTATCCCTGCAGCTCAGCTTCATGGCCACCAAGGACAACATGGGTTATTGTAACATATACAGTGAGGGAGGCTGTACTATCCCAGATGACACTTTCACTTCAGGGTGCAAAGGTGGGGCTGGGCTTCAGGTGGTGCTCAGAACCACAGATCACAGTGGCTAATCTGGGGAGCAGGTGCAGAAATAGACTGACAACACTTATCTTGAATTAGCCTGGTATTTCCTCTCTTTGCTCAGAAAAACCTCTTCTCATAGACCTCCCTTCTTATACTTAAATTTATGGGTGCATTTGTTACTCTATCTGTGTGTTTCTGTTAACATGTGCATCTGTGTGAGTGCATGAGTGCATTTTCTCATTTGTAAATGTTTAGTTTTAGTTTGTGGATATAACTGGTGTGTGCTTTACCTACTACATCCGATTTTATGTGTGTCAGTCAATGTGTAAGTGTGTATACTGTGTACCTTATATGTGTATGTGCAATTATATGCATTTCTGAGTGTTGTACTATTTGCACTGTTATGATACTCATAAAGAAGCAAAATCTTAGTTTTCCTTGCTGAATTTCATAATTTTTCAGCAAAACTTAGATGCAGAAAACTTTGCATCTTCAGATCTTTTTAAGTGTTCACTGGTAATTCTAAACACCACAGATTTATTTCTGATTGATTTGTCCCTGGGTGCAGTTCTGCATGCATCTCACAAGTGGACCAAGAGTTCCACACTAGTTTTTACATTTCATTTACCCTCTCCCTGTCCTGATTTCAGGAGAGTGGCCACTTCCTCCATCTGCTAAAAGGAATTATCAGGCTCAGGAATGGTGAACTTCATTCTGTAATATCTGAGTCTACACGGGGTCCTAGGAAGATCTTTCAGCTCAGTTCCCCAAACAGAGGGATCCCATATCAGCCCTCAGGAGGGGACCTTGTGACATGAAGGAAGTAATTCTAGCACCACAGTGGAGACATGTAACAGGGAGCTCTTGGATGTGCAACACAAAACTCCTTTCATATTTTTTCTTGGATTCAGTTTTCAAGCTTTGCAGGGGTGATATTTTATCAGGAGCAGGCTGGAATGCCAAGATCACCCAAGAGGACCCCCTGACTTCCGGGGACCTGATGTTTAACTATCAACATCCATAATCATAATGGTTGGAGAGGATGCGTGTTTTTACCAAAGCTCTTATAGAAGGGAACGGATGACTTCTTGACAACTTTAAAAAATTTTATGTTGAACTCTTAAATACACAGCAAAACATGCCTTAGAGTGAGTGTGTCTGCTTCCACAAATAGAGATCAGTTTTCATGCTGTCCTTACATTATTTACCAAGTATACACACTCTGTCTCTCTCACACACACACTCACACACACTCACACACATTCACACACATTCACAAGATTTAAAAAATAGAAACGTATTCACACATTAGGAGTAATACAAAAATAAGTTCCAAATGCATAAGATTTACCTTAAATTTTGTAAGGATTTATTCTTCCTATTAATGTACAGTCTACAAAATTTCCAGGGCAAACTGTACTTCTTAAAATTGCTACAATATGTATATCACAGATAACTTTTACTAAACTTTCTTTTATTTTAACCCACTATAGTAACAATTATTATAAATAAAATTGCCTTTATGCCTTATGAGATGATAACAATGTAAGTTAATATCTGTCATCGTATATTGATACAAAAAAAAAACCCAAGAAAGGAACATAAAATAAAAAGGAAATTGTGTTTGTTTCTTTTGGGCTGAGTACTTTTATCATCTACTCTCTTCAAAACATTTAAATACATCCCACAACAGTTTTAACTATAGTTAATCATGTTGTCAATTCCATTACTTCTACTTACTAATACCATAACTAGAAGTCTGTACCTTTTGATTAACATCATTTAATTTTCCTACTGCTCAACTCCCACCTCTGGTAAAGATAAATAGATCTCTTTCTATGATATTCTTAGAATTATTTTATGTATATAAGTGAAATTATATAGAATTTGCCTTTCTTTGTCTTACGTAGTTTACCATTATGTCCTGAAAACCACTTAATGTTGTTGCAAATGGCAGGGTTTCTTTCAGTTTATGTTTGAATAGTATTCCATTATGTATACTTTATTCATTCATCTGTTCATGGACACTTATGTTGTTTTTATGTTTTGACTACAGTAAATAATGTTTGAGTAACCAAGACAGTGCAGATAATTTGTGACTTGGTAATTTTGTTTTCTTTAGGTATACCCAGAGGTGGAATTCCTGGATAATACAGTAGTTCTGTTCTTAATTTTTTGAGAAACTTCCACACTGTTTTCTATCATGCACCATCAATTTAATTTTCAACAATAGTGTACAAATGTTAACTTTTCTGCACATCCACATCATCATTTCTTATCTCTATTTTATTAGTAGACATTATTCAGTTTGTTTTGTTTGTTATAATCATTGAAATGTAAAAATTATTTTTACACTGTAGGTGCTAACTCACCATCAAAAATATAATTTGTAATTCTTTTTCATTCCAATAGTTTCCCTTTCACTATGTCAATTGAGTCTTTTTAGTGCACATACAATTTTGAGTTTAATGAGTCTTAATTTGCCTATTCTTTGTTTTTGTTGCCTGTGTTTTTGATGTCATATTGAATAAATTATTGCCAAACCAAATGTCTTGAAGATTTTTTCCATGTTTCTTTTTTCCCTAGGGGTTTTTACATTTGGGTCTTACAATCAGGTCTTTAATCTACTATGATCTAATATTTCTATATGGTTTATAATAGTGTTTACCTATATTCTTTTGCAAGAGGGTATTCAGTGATCCTCAACATCATTTGTTGATGATACTACTCTTTCCCCATCAAGTGGCCAATCGATGCATTAAAAATATGACAAAATTTAATGTATCATTCTGATCAAAATTATTCAACACACTAGGAATATAATAAAACTCTTTTATATAATAAAGGCCATATATGACAACTTTATACTTAAATGTAAAAGAATGAAAACTTTTCTTAAAGACCTGAAGACAAAGATGTTCACACTCAGCAATATATGTGAGCATAGTGATGAAGGGCAGAGTCAGGGCTAGCTATGAATGATATTCATTTCATAAGGAAGGTTAGAAGAACTTTTTTAAGATGTGAAGAGTGAAGGGAGAGTGGATAACATAAGAAGAATGGATCGAGAAATTTATTTTGTAGCAAGGAAATAATCAAGGAGATAATTGAGTATAATGGGAATATAGTTAGTAAGTTTGCAGTAACTTTGTGTTGTATTAGATGGGTTCTAGATTTGTTGAGGTGATTGGAAGAGAGCTGGAGTAGAGGTAAAACATGGAACGAAATCAAGAAGTACAAATTCATAGTCACAAAATAGTCACATGGATATAAATTACAGCATAGGACATATAGTCAACAATATTGAAATAACAATGTATGGTGATAGAGGGGAACCAGATGTATCGGAATGAGGATCTAGTAAATTATATAAATGACTCATCACTGCTCTGTACAAGTGAAACTGTTATAGTATTGTATGGAAAATATAATTTAAAATATAAATTTCAAAAATGAAATGAAAATAATTCAAAATGGAAAGAAAATTAACATTAACATTTTTGACATGTGACATTATTTTATATGTGAAATATGTTTTCTTCCATTAATGAAATAGAGGTTTTTTGGCATAAAAGTTTGATGTGTATGTGTGATAATTTGTTTTGCATTGCTGCTATGAGTCCACATTTCCAGGACACAAGAGTAATTAAAATAAAGATCTGAGTAAAGAGTTTGTGCATGGGTCTGTGAATGTGCATGTGTGTGTGTGTGTGTGTGTGTGTGTGTGTGTGTGTGTGTGTTGGGGATGGTGGCTGAAATTGCAGGGCAATAACATTTTGATTTGTAACTATTATCATTTCAACTCTTGATAATATCAATTGTGGTTTTTTCTGAGAAACTCATCTTGTTTCATGTAATTAACTCTTTTTAGGGATAACCATTTATTCAAAGAAATTTATCTTTTACTATAATTGTTTTCACTTTTTTGTTAAATTTCTTTGTGTTACATTGATTAGTAAAAATTACATAGGTTCCAGGTATACAATTCTACAAAACATCATCTCTCTGTTGTATTATGTATTCATCACCTAGAGTCAGTTATCTTTCTATCATCATATATTTCCATCTCTATCAAATGGAGACCATGTACTCTTTCTAGGATTCTGAAATATAGATTAAGCCAAGGACTTAGGGAGCTTAGTTGTAACTGGGTGACTCTGCAAAAGGTCAGTGAACTATGAGGGGTAGTCAATAAATTCAGGAAACAGAAGGATTATCAGAGAGATGAGAGTGCTGTGCACAGAGTTTGATTGGGTGACTTATTACTAGTATTTGTACCAAATTTCAGACTACTTACATCCGTGTTTTTTCAGATATCGCTGAAGAAGCACATAAAACATGAATAATATCCAAAGTATGAATAAAATTGAATTTCATGTTGTCATTAAGTTCCTCACAAAACAAAGGAAAACCCCTCAAACCATTTTGGAAGATATGTTAGCAGTTTACAGTGACTATTGCACTGGAAAATTCATATTTTACAAGTGGCATAGCCTTTTCAAGCAAGGCAGAGAGTTCATTGAAAATGGCCTTCATCCAGGATGCCCTGTTGAGGCCACTTCCTCAGGCATTATCAAAAAAGTTGAAAATTTGTAATGAAAGATGGCAGACTGAATGAAAAACAGCTTTCAGGAATGGTAAGAGTATCCCCTACATATATTTTGAATATGATTTATCAGCATCTAAGAATTCCAAAAGTCAGTGCGAGATGGGTACAGAGAATGTTCATGATACTTGATAAGTGTTCACAAGTCTTTGTACCTCTGCAAAGTCAATAAAGATGAACTTTTAAACTGGATTGTCACTGGACTTGGGTTAATTATTATGAGACTGAGTCAAATCAGAAGTCCATGCAGTGTCACGAAAAGGACACACCAACCCCTAATAAATTCTAGTTGTATCACTTGAAAAAATTAGGGTTTCAGTTTTTTGACATACAGAGGGTATCTGGCTTATTGATTAAAAAACTAAGGGTGTCACAATAACTGTACAGTACTATTCTAGTTTGAAACAATTTTAAAAATCTGTGAAGAAGAAAAGTTCAGAAAAATGGACTGTAGGGAGCGCAGGAGCCAGAAGCCAGGTCCTTTGAGTAAACAGGTTTTAGCAAGGCTACCTGTGTGCTTGGAGTCCACAGTTCAAGGGTTTTACAAAGCAGCCCAGAGCTGGGTGCACAAGAACAATGCTCGGAGTGTGGTTTCTGACTTCTGGCAAAATATGACATTGTGAGCAAGGTTGTTTGGTCTTGGAAAAGGTTTGAGACATAACTTGTGGCCTGCCTGCCTTGAAGAGAATAATAACAATATAATCAGTAATGCCTTATGTCATTGCCAAGATTTCCAGACAGGGCGGGTTTTGGCAGTGGTACACCCAATTGAAAAAATGCACTGTAGAATTGTATGCCTGAAACCTATGTAGTCCTTGCTAACAGATGTCACCCCAATAAAAAAAAAGAAAAAACACACGTGGAGCCGACATGGGGGACCCTAAACACACCAGCAAGCAAGACACTTTATTGCGCACCTGGGACTATATGTACGTATTCAAACAAAAGTGGCATCTTGCCACATCTGCCCAGTAGCAATTGTTTAGGTTTTTATGGTTACATAAGGCGGTACATGCACAGTAACTGTTAGCCCCAGAAATTCCTCAACCCCAGACATGGGCTGATTATACCAAGGTCAAGCCTGGGCGGCGGGCCTGGCTTTAACCTTTTACAGTGGGCTTAGATTTAACCTTCTGGGGACTGACACTCGACCCCTACAGGACCGCCGCACGGGACTTTGACCATAATGCATATTCTTGAGTCCACAGCCCACAGCACCAATATAGGGAACAGCAAAAGACTACCAGACTGCTAGCAATAATCACTAGGATCATTAGGATCCACCGCCAGGTGGATCCTAAGGAATTCCACCAAGAGGTTAATGGGTCTTCTGTGGAGGGGTCAATGGCTTGTACCTCTGTGTTCATCTCAGCCAGAGCTGTCTGAATTTGCTCAGTGTGATCTGGGATATATACACAACATTTCACATGTAAAATAGCATATGTACCACCTTGGGAAACTGTCAATAGATCTAAGGCCATCCGATTTTGTAGAACAACTTTTCGCATTTGGGCTGTTTTATCTAATAACAGGCTTAAGGCCTGTTTAGTAGCATTTAGGGTTTGAACTGTGTGCACTGCTAAAGCTTCCACTTGTAATTCTACTTCTATGACAGCAGCTCCGAGCAGGACCAGAGCAAAAGTGTAGAACCACCAGGTGGCTCCACGTTGGCAATGCCAGCAGTGATATACAGCATCCCAGTTAGGAGGCAATTGAGGGAGTGTCACCAGTACTCTACCAGCAATGTAAGGGTGACCCCATGTACATCGGCCAGTCCAATTTGCAGGCAAATAAGTCCATCCATAGTGTCTACCAACCCAGAGGTATCCAGCTGGAAGGATATTTGTGGGATGAATGCCAGCAATCTGGCCCCATTCCACCAAGTGTGAGGGGTTTAGCACATGAGTAACATTTTGACACAAGTGCAGGGGCACCCAACCAGCGATACAATTAGCAGCTGAGCAATGTTGTTTTATACATAACGGAACTTGTTCCCGTAGTTCCACGTGTTCCCCCACCACCCAACCCTACCCATTAGTCATTGGATAACCAAACAGAGGGGGTTGGTTATTATGGTTTTTGCGGAGCAAGTTGTCCACTACCTGGCGACGTTGGTCCCATTCAGTGGTGTTGCTCCATGTACGTAACCATGTCCAATTGTTTGGGGAACCCAGGTGGATCTGCCACGGAAGCCCCTCAGCTGCTTTTACCAGTATGTCCATGCAGATCCAACAGAGGGAAACATTGTGCACCTGAGCAACAGCATGTGCCCTGGACAGGATAACATTGCCTGCTGTTAGCCTGGGAGGTAGGACAAAGCAGACAGTGACACCATTCAAGGAAGATATTTACCCTCAGGTAAAATATAGGCAATGTGTCCACCTTGTGACAACAATGTCGCCGGTAAGGCATCTGTAACCAAGACCGCACCCAGCCCTCTACCAGATACCTTGATTGGATGGTTACAGGATTAGGCCTGTTATGGCCTCACAGGCCCAAAGGGCAGCATAAATAGCAGCTAGCTCTTTCTCTATGACGGAATAGCAGACTTCCGCCCCTTTCCACAATTGAGACCAGAAACCAATGGGCACTTTATGAGTCCCATGTTTCTTCCACAAGCGCCATCCAAACCCATTGTCATCCACTGACACTGTTAAAAGGAATGGTAGGGTGGTGTCAACCACCCATAGGGTCTGGGCTTGAGCCACTGCCTGCTTGGTGGCTCGAAATGACTGCTCTATCTCTGGGGTTCAATCCCAAGTAGGCCCTTGCCATATCGCAGGCGATGCAAGGGGCAAGTTAAAGTGGCTAAATGAGGAATAAACACCCTCCAATAGCCCAACAAACCCAAATAGGCCTGCAATTGCTTCACTGTTGTCGGCCAGGGATATGCCTGCATCTTATCTATGACTGCCTCTGGCATAACCTTAATCTTACCCAACCAGAAAACTCCCAAGAATTTGACAGACAACCCAGGCCCTTGGACCTTGTCTTCGTTGATGGCCCACCCCCAGGTTTCCAGGGCTTCTCGTAGACTGGTGGCCGCAGACTCGAGCTCTTCAAGAGAATCAGAGGTTAGCATTATGTCATCAATGTAATAGAACAGATGGACCCCTGCTGGCTTCCACCAGGTGGCCAAGTCCTGAGCCACCAGTCCATGGCACAGGGTGGGAATGTGCAAATATCCCTGGGAAGCACCAGGAAAGTCCATTGTCATCCTTCCCACATGAAGGTGAACTGCTCTTGACTCTCCGGCGCTATATCTATGGAGAAAAAGGCATTTGCCAAATCCACAACATAGTGATACTGTCCTAGTTCATGTGTGAGTTTGTCCATAAGATCCATTACATTGGGCACAGCTGCATGCAATGGGGGCTCCCGATAGTCCACAGTCATTCGCCAGGAGCTGTCAGGCTTTCTCACTGGCCGGCCATACGGGAGAATTGTAAAGGCTATGTGTTGGGTGGATTATCTGGGATTCTTCAAGCTTGAGAATGGTACAACCAATCTCTTCGAGCCCTCCTGGTAGCCAATATTGTTTTGTATGCACAACATGGGTAGCCTGGGGCAATACTAAGGGGGCATGATGGGGATGCCCCTGAACAATAGTCTTTACCACTCGCGTACGCAGGCGAAATTCTCCCATCGTCATCGAAATCGCCAGTCCTTGCAGCACATCCACCCCTAGAATATATTCTGTGATAGGGGAGACATAGATTTTATAGTCTTGTGGGGGCAATTGCCCTATGCTCAGGGTCACAACTGCTTGTTTAACTCGTATCATCTGGCCTCCATACCCCTCCATGGTGGCCGTAGGACTGCTAAAGCGATCCAGATTTCCATACAGCAACGTGCCATCGGCTCCAGTGTCCACAAGGGCTAGTACTCGTTGCACATTATGGGGTGACCAGTAAATAGCAAGTTCAACATTGGCCTCCGGTCCCCCGGGTTCCCCCTCAGCTGGGTACCTTGGCCAGACCCCTAGTCTGGGTAAAAATCAGTCAGTCTCAACTCCCGAATTGGGAGTGTAGCAGCGAGCAGGGTAGTAAACTGCTGCTCAGGTTCCAGCTGCTTCCACAGAGCCAGCAGCACTCCCGTAGGCTGATGCTCTATTTTCTCTGCGGCTACTCCCGCAGCTAATAGATCAAACCACATCTGCTTTCAGCTCACTCTCACTGCAGGCTGAACACCACCCTTTTGAGCCCCTTTACTCTTCGGGCTTCCTTTGGGTGGGGGCCCCTTGGGGACCTGTAGTGGCCTCACCTGGCCGCATTTTTTCTTTTGCTTCACTTCCACATCCCCCAATCGAGCTAGGGCAACTGTTACTTTATGCACCCGCCGATCTACATAGGGAGCCAGAAGATCCGCCATAGTCCCAGAAGTTCCTCGGGGTCCTGATGCTAGGATGAGGTCCTTCATCCTAGTGGTGAAAACCTCCTCATCAGGACTATTGTCGTGTACCTGAAACATCATCTGTCACATGCCCATCTCCCGTATGATTTGCACTAGGTCCGAGTACGTGGACCAGTTGCTCACAGTCTCAGGCAATTCACCAGCATCTGCCCAAACCATTTGGGCTGCTGCCATTATGCAATTGACCTGCATCATAATTGGTGTGGGCTATGATTTGTAGCCTGTGCCTCAAGGAGGGGAGTACCATAATGGAGGCCAGTTGGAACATTTCATCAGGGGACAACTCTGTTCCTTCTGCCCCCTCGTTCCATAATCTCAATAGCCAGCCCAGTACCATTTCCCCAGCACTTTGCCATACCTGCTTCTTCAGTTCCTGTAATTCAGCAGGCAAATACGCAGTCATTGTCGTATGCTGCCTGGCCTGGGGGGGGCCCCTGTGGCTGACCCCCCAGCCCCATTTACTGCTCCAGCTCGACCTTCCATTGCACTAAGGGGTGAGCCTGCAATATAGATATCGGGCTACGTGCCCTGGAGGACTGTACAGACCCCTCTGAGCACTGCAGCATATGTTCAGAAGCTGCCAGGTGCTCTTCCAGTGTTTCCTCCCAGAGCTGCAACTGGTGTACCTATGAGCTTGCTCTTGCATCTCCCAACTGGTGTGGCACAGCACTGTCAGAAACATCCAGGCTACTTGGCCGGCCACCTTCCGGTGTGCCAGGGGAACATTCGGCTCCATAGATTCCAGGGCCTTCTTGATATCCTCAGGTGTTGGCCTAATATCATCCCAGTCTTCTGGGGCTGTCCATGTGGCCAGATATGTGGCCACTGTGTGCCATAGGGAAGTGGGAAGCCACATTTCTTCCACCCGGGGACCCTCAGAGGCGCTAGGGGTAGTACTCACCTCATCCTGCTGACTACGCCAAATGTCATTGCCAAGCTTTCCAGACAGGGCAGGTTTTGGCGGTGGTACACCCAATTGAAAAAACACACGTGGAGCCGACATGGGGGACCCTAAACACACCAGCAAGCAAGCCACGTTATTGTGCACCTGGGACTATATGTACGTATTCAAACAAAAGTGGCATCTTGCCACATCTGCCCAGTATCAATTGTTTAGGTTTTCATGGTTACATAAGGCGGTACATGCGCAGTAACTGTCAGCCCCAGGAACCACCCGGTCCCAGCTTTTCTGTCTGTGTCTGTGTCTGTGTGTTTTTCCTTCATTCCCCATCACCTCCCCTCTGGTTCACCTGTTCACCCGCGCAGGTCGTGGCAAGTGGCGCCCGAACAGGGACCAGAGTATGGAGGGACTCATGTTGTCGGATGAGGGAACGCTCCTGAGAGGCGATTGCAATTAGAAGAGTATTAAAGGGCATCAGCTTTTGGCAACTAAGGTAAGTGGGAG
>PVJL010010993.1:0-45604 GCA_004026885.1 Lyroderma lyra
AGCAAATTTTTTAACATGTGTTGCACATAGGGATGGGCCTGTACCAGCAATATTTATGAAATAGAAAGAAATACGAAACTAACTTAGGATCTAATAGAGAGAGAGGGGATCAAAAGCAAATTTATTAGTATTTGCAAAAGCAACATAAGCAAAACTTAAATATATATATATAGTTATTACATATTCATTCAACATTTATTACTTGCCATGTGCATACATACAACATTCTCAGTTACAGATAAAAATAAGCAAGATTATACTGAGGGGGAGATAGTATCTGAAAGCAGCCTCTGAGCACATCCAATACTATGCATTGGATACTTAAGATAATATTTTTCTAATAAAATGGCACATACTAGATGCTCAATAAATGTTAGACTCCCTCCCACCAGTATTTGTCTTAAATTCTTTCTGTTTAACTTGATATTGCTGAATAGTATCCAGAATGTTTGGAATGTTTATCACTCTTACATTCTTAGGCATAGAAAACAATAGACCTCTGAGCCCAAGGTGACTATGGATATCATCTTTTTTATTCCACGGAATTGTAATCATTTTAGTGCAAACAGAGTATTTGGGCAGAGTTACACATGAATTCTGATCAGAATTTATTGGACTGAAAAAAATGCTGCATCATGGTCATTTCATCCCTGAAGAGTGAAACAGCCAAAATATGAAATAAAAGGAAACTACTCAAGTAGTAGGGGGGAAGGGGAGGCAAGACTTCTGGAATAGCAGAATCAGGACATCCATAAATCCAATCCTCCATAAAAGCCAGGAAATTACTGGCAAAATTATCAAAATCAACATTTTTAGAACACTGGAAAATAACCAAAGGCTTGCAACACTCTGAAGACAGTTTATTCAAGAAAAACCACTAAACCTCAGCAGGAAGACAAGGGACATTTTAACCTGGGTTACTCCTATTTAACTCCCTCCCCAACTCCATAGCAGTGACCGTGGAAGCCACCAGAGAAGCAGACAGGTTTTGGAGCTCCTCAAACGCCCCAGCCCACGGTCCCTGTTTGACCTGACTCACGGCTCCCGGAATAGCTGCGATCACGGGGTGCTGTGTATTTGACTGACTGAGAGCTCAGCTTCACGGGAGAAACATTGTCCCCAGGGTGTGGATGAAAACAATCTGATTCAATTGTTTAAAATTCCGTCTGACGAAGACTGCAATTCCAACTGGGGCAAGTAAAAGCCTCGCAGAGACTCTACAGTCGTCTGGAGAATGAGACTTCTGCAGGGGGCTTTGAAAAGCTGGTGTAAACTTCCCTGGCCCGATATAGACCCTTTGGGAACTGAGCTCTTTCCATTCTTCCAGAGCAGCAGCCATAGAGCCCCTAGAATGGTACAACCAGAATGACATCTTTCCTGTCAATGTCACATTTGGAACCTAGTATCATTCAGGGAAGCCAGAAAGCCGGGTGCCCAGAGAAGGAGGAAGAGAAACTAAATGGCTCGTCACTCCTCTGCCAGTGATGCCCTCCAGGTATGAGAAAGGCTGCCTCTAGGTCCTTGAAAAGGAAACATGGTGTGGCTTTGGCGCTCCTTGCGTTCTTTCCTGAGATTCTTTTTCAGCACCAACCTCTCAGCCCCTATTCATCAGCATTCGACTCAGGGTTGGACCCACTCAGATGGGTAATGGTCCTTTTCCCAGCCCTCAACTCCTCACCTGAACCCTCATTTCCTCAGGCCTGGTGTCAAAGGTGATCACTTGCTATTCTAATCGGCCCGGCAATATTACAGTCCGCCAGGAGAGGGTCCCTTCCCTCCGGAGCCGGGGACCTCTGCCCCTGTGTAATCAGCACCTGTGCATTTTCCTGCAGTCCCCTGTATCGTCTCAACAAAGCAGGCACTGTTCTGAAGGGATCCTCTCTCCAAAGCCAAAAGTCTAGATCATTTCAATAAGCCTATAAAGGGCTTTTAAAAAAGAAATAAAAGTTGAGTCTGAAACCAGAACAAGTATCACTGTTTCCTGTAGCTCATCTCTAAACCAATTCAATTAAAGATGATCACCCTGGAGCCCCTGATGCCTGTGATTAGGGAATGTCCTGCTCACATTATTCAGGTCTCTGAGGTGTAGGGGGACACTGAGTCTGGTTTGTCTGAGAAGTACCAGCTGTCCAAGGGCAAGTACTGGTACCACCTTCTGCTCTCATACCTCCCCATTGACACAGTTGTCTCTACAGGCACTCTGCTCAAAAGCCAGCAGTAACAGGAGACCTTAGGACCTGTCTCTTTCCCTTGCTCTTTCACTCCTATCCCAAACCATTTTGAGAGGGAGATAGCCTGCCCTGCCCCTTGTCACCTTAATATCTCTGCTGTCTCCCAACAGCCTTAAGAATGCCAGTGCTCAAGGTGCCAAGCAGTGCTGTGTACTTAGGGCCCTCAATGTATCAAAACTACACTGTCTTCCTTGAAAAGGTGACCTGATCCTTCCAGAGGTCCCTGACAACACAGCTTTTCTCTGTAGTCCTCCAACTAGTCTTTTTGGGGCGACCAGGGAAACAATAGACCTCAACTGACTCTGTCCTTTCCCTCCCTTTTCTCCCTACCCTGGCACCTATCACCCACCCCCATGCCAATCAACTACAATAATCAGGTCCTATTGTAGCAACTGACCCACCAGCACATCAGACTTGAACATCTGCTCTTACTAGTTGAATTGTGTCACCCAAAAATCTATGTTGCAGTCCTAACCTGTGGTACTTGTAAACGTGACCTTATTTGGAAATAGGCTGTTTGCTGATGTAATCAAGATGAGGTCACTGGGTGGGCCCTAGTCCAATATGACTGATATCCTTCTAAGAAGAGGAAAAAAAAAAAAACAGGCGAAGACAGAGACACAAAGAGAACATCATGTGATGACGACGGCAGAGACTGGAGTGATGCAGCTATAAGCCAAGAAATGCCAAGGATCAGTGGCCACCACCAGAACGTAGGAAGAACCAAGACAGGATCCCACCCAACATCTCAGAGGCAGTGTGGCTACGGACACTTTGGTTTTGAACTCCCTGTCTCCAGAACTGAGAATACATTTTTGTTGTTTTAAGCCAACGCTGGTCATTTATGGCGATTTTCACAGCAGCCCTAGTAATCGAATACACTCACTTTGGCTAATGCCGGCACCCTCCACGTGACCTGTTCGAAAGCGGTATAGATACTTTCCACGTCATCGTGCTTCATTTCGCTGACCTTGTATTTGCTAACCGCAGAAAGTTAAGAGGCAAAGCAGAAAATTGTGCTTATTCTAAAGACGGGGGAGTGGGCCAGGAGACAGACTTGCTTTCTCTTTTTGGGTGTCTTTTTTTCAAAATTCCCCAACACGGATGCTCAGCAGCCTCATTATTCCAGGAGATAAAAAGGCTTCTATCCTTTGCTGCCGAATGAACTGCCATCAGAACATTGGGGTGAGTTTGGGGAGAGGTGTGGGGCAGGACCAGACACGAAGAGGGAATTGACTGTTCTGACACCTCTGGACTGATGTGCTCAAGTATCATCTTGATATCAAATCCAGATCAGCTGGGAGGTCTCATCCTCCTCCCGCTGTGTGTGCGGAGAAACACACATTTTCCATTAAATGCCGAGGTCACCCGCGGGGTGCTTTGGCAGAGCTGTGTGGAGAAGTTGTACAGCACCTGCCTACATATGTTTGGCCCAGTGCCCTCTCCTTGCTTCCTCTCTGATCAGAAGCACATTTATCTGCAACTTTTTTAAAGTCAGAAAAATAAAAAAGTCTCTCTGAGACTGTTTTGATTTTTAAAACCAATTCCAGACCATACACAATATTTTGATTGAATTTCAATTATGACATCCTATTGAACTGATTTTGCTCAGATAGAGCACAAAGGAAACGTCCCCATAGATGCATAAGAGTACCGACTGGCCCAAAGCTGAGCTCTCCTCTCATCACTCCTCACTTGCCTTTATTTGCTCTTTTTTTCTCTCTCCTCTCTGAGGTACAATAGCCCTTTCCCCAAATCGATTAGTCTTCCTCTCTGATTCCCTTAATTCTTCCCCTCTCCTCCCCGTGCCCCAACAACGACCACAGCCTCGCCCAAAGCAGGTCACAAAACTGGAAAATTTGTTCTTTAGCGCGTTGTGTTCCTTTTTATGTACCTTTTCTCCACTCAGCTCAGCTCCTCTCTCTGAGGATCCAACAAGGTGTGGTTTAACAAATCTCTGAATCCTGGTTTGCCACTGGTTGTGTAAACGTGAATGAGTCACTTAATGTCTCTGTGCCTTGGTTTCCAGATTTGTACAGAAAGATTTGTTCTTTTCGTTTGTTAGCTGAAGGAAATGACGCCCTCTTCAAGGGAGTGGTTGCAAGGATTAAAATGTACAAGTGTCTGAAACTGTACACACTCCATCCTGTTAGCTTGCTCCTGCATTCAGCCTTCCTCCTCCTCGGCTTCCTCCCTGCTCACCTCCCAGATCCTCACACTGGCCTTGATTCATAGCGTGATTTCAAGTCAAGGGAAACCTTCTTCAAGAGTGTTTGCTTTAGCTTTTGTTTCTAATTGATGAAAGAAAGTCTTTAATACTTGATCAAGGCATTGTGTCCTTGGTGGGGAATGAGAATCAGAAAAGCAGGGGCAACTCCTCTGCCCAGGTAAATGCCAGTCCAAGTGGCATCATGACTTTACAAGCCACTCTGCTTCTGCCATGTAGACTTGCCTTGCTGTGGGAGAGACAGAGAGAGCGAGAGAGAGAGAAGAGGAGGAAACAATAAAATCAGGCACACAAAGGATTACAGTTCAGTTACCCAGAGTCCATTAGCTACTCTGACCTCATTCCCTGTACTCCATTTGTAGGACACAGTAGTATGATACGTCCTTCTCTGCTGACTTCACTCAAACATGTCCTGATTTAAGCTCCAAAAAAGAAATAGTTGAGAACTTCTAGTCCCTCTTCCTGTCACATTCAAGCCTCCCTATTAGAGGATTCATTCCAGGTTTTGGTTTAATAATTGCCAAAGCTTTCTTGCTTTGGACAAGTTGAGCTGTGTACCTAGATGTTGAGGCATTCCTAACCTTCAAGAACCTATATACACTTGACCTGAGCTCTCAGTTTCATGGTCAGTGATAGTTCAGTTCCTTCTGTAGTTTCTGACAGCTTCTTAGAATCTTTCCATGAAGTCTCTTCTAATTCTGCTTTCAGTGTTGAGCAGTCTCTGTTTCACCCCACCCTAACCCAGTCAAAGACTCAGCCTCTTCTTCCACTTACACAAAGAAATCCATTTTTGCAAAAGTGTGTGTATATGAGTTTAGTGACTTCACTGGTCAAGGGAAGTGTCCCATCATATACCGTAGAGCATCCCACTATCCCATGGCCTTACTCCACAGCTTTTCAGTGGCCCACAAATTTCTCTTTCTGCCTCACATAGAGTAGCTTTGCTCTCTCTCCTTAAGCCTTGGTGCGAGCCAACACTAAGGCCCCAAAAGAGTATATCTCTGCATAAGAGAAATGACTGCTAGGAGAACAACTTCCCCTAAGATACATAGGATAATTCAGCAGAGATTTTGTTTAAAGGAAGAGGAAAAACCAGGAGTTTCAGTAGCTAGAGTTGAAGGCCTCGAGTCTGTCACAGATGCTGGCCCAGAGTGTGATAGGTATTAAATGGAAAAAGTGCAGTTGAGGAAGGAAAGAGAAAAAGAGTGAGGAAGAGAAGGATTGAATGAATGCTGTGCCCCACAGGCTGTTAAAGGCCTGCTCAGAGAACTCAGGCAAGACATTTGCCATCTATCTCTCGGCCTCCTTTCCTTATCTGCAAAATGTTATACCCAGGACTGACCAAGACCTCATTCATATTTTTTGATAGAGATACCATGAATGAAACCAATTTCTTCAAAGTATAAGTACTTTATGTAATATGTTTGTATGTCAAAAAGGGAGAGCCCATTTTTACTACACTGAGACACTAATTAGTCAATCTCAATTGGACTAATGTACAAATAGCATCCCAGTGGGTGAATGTCAGGGTAATTTGGATATATCATTCATCATCCATTCCACTAATGGTCCAAACCAATTTAGCTGATTGAGCTGGCTTCTTATGGAAGGAAAAGATACTTATAAGAATCTTCCAGCATGCTCTCACAATCTGTTAAGGAGAGAATGTACATATTTGTCTTCTAAGAGAGAATGTCTTTCCCCAAACCCATGTCCCTGCATTGTGAAGTCCTAGCCCCCTTGCCCCTACCACTTCCCTTTTCTAATAAAGCCTCTCCACTGTTTCCAATAGTTAACAGAAGCCAATGCATAGGGGTAATAACAATTATAGGGAATGCTATGTTGACCTGGCTTGACTTGATGGGCTAAGGTGAGGTGTGGGGGCCTACCTAACACACATTATCATTTCATTATCACCTCAACACTTCTGCTGAATACTTACAAAATGTTAAGGAATCAAATCAGTGAATGTTTCTGCTGTCTTAGATTAACAGCCTGTTTCAGATTAACACAAATCAAAGGACTTAAAAAAAAAAAAAAACACCTCAGAATTTGCAAAATAATAATAACAGTAAAATAAAGATGAACACATAATTTCATGTTGATGTGGAGTCTGAAGAAGGAAGAAAGCATCTGTCCTGGATGCCTTCAAGTCTCTGGCTTCCTTAGGGAGTGAAATCTTCAGGTTTCTGTTTATTCCTTGATATTGACTGATGAGATGATAAAGCGCAGGTTAAGCAAAGATCCTCCTCCACATGCCTTTAGACAAAATGTCAACCAAGGGAGCTATAATAGAACACAGCCACGTAATCTGAAGCACCCCTCTCAGGTTTCCAAGCCATTGGTGTGACCATAAGCCCTCCCAGTCACTGTAGGAGACAGAGAGGGAGAAGAGAAAGTTCTAAAATTGACTCTTGAGCTTCCTACAGTGAGGCTTTTTTATATGTGAATTTTCAGTGTAAATTTTCTGTGAATGCTGACTTGATTAAAGTGCTGCTTCACAGAGGAATAAAATGAGGGAGCAAGCATGAGAATTCCAAATGTCTATTTCAAACAAGTAATTAGATTATTTCCCATTTTTAATTCATCCCTACAGAATGTACACACATATGCCACTAATACAGATAGTCAAGAACTAACCTAAAGAATAGAAAAGAAAATATAAGACCACTGCTTGGAACTTTGCTTTAAAAAGAAAGTATCAAGTGAGAGATTTTTCTCCATCAACAATAATGCAAACAATGTCTGAGAAGGCCCAAGAAAAGCAAGCACTCACTCGGCTCCAGAAGCCTCCCGCAGCAGCCCCACACCGAGAACGGCCCAGAAGAACACACTCCAGGTCCTTCCAAGTCCAGTGATTATCGCAGCGATGGAACTGGAGGACGCAGGAGAAGGTAAAAGGGAACACACACACACCTCGTGCCAGGTTCCGGCCAGGGGTTGTCAAGAACAAACACACTCAGATTACCTGCTGGAGATTTGGGTAACTTGACGGCAGAATGCACAACCTGCACACTTTTAAGGGGCTCTGTTATGAAAGCCAGAGCAACTCCTGACTCTGGGTAATGTGCTCGCCCTTCCGTCAGTCACAAAGGCAAATCCTGTTTTATCAAGCTGATTGCACTTAGTCTTCATGATGGGGATTTTCTGAGTCTCTTTAGAGCAGACATTGGCAAACTTCTTTTGTGAAAGTCACAGAGTAAAGTCACAGAGTATTGGGCTTTACAGACAATACAACCTCACTCACAATTATTTCACTCTATTGTTATAGCCACAAACTATATATAAATAATTGATCATGGCTGTCTTTCAATAAACCTTTATTTACAATAACAGACACTGGCCAGATACAATTTACAGGTTGTAATTTTTCAAGCCGTGCTTTAGGCAATCAACTTGTAGCACCCATCTGCTCCAGCATGACTGATCCATAGTTCACAGTGGACATGAGTAGAGATAGACTTCTGTGTTACTGTCATGCTCACGTACTCATTATTACCAACTCTCAACATAATAACACTCTGGTAGATTCAAGATGGCTGTAAATTCTATGAAACTCTTCTGATAGAAGAGGTAAGATCTCTATCATCTCCTCTTTAATTGAAAATGTCCCTGTGATTGCCTGACTAACAGAACACAGCAGAAAGATGCTGTGCTGGTTTCTAGGCCTAGGCCCTAAAAGACTGGTAATATCTCATTTGTATTTTTTTTTTTAGAGCACTGGCTTATGGAGTCCAGCTGCCATGATATGAGGAAGTCTACACAGTCCCACAGATAAGCCCATATGGAGAGGAATCCAGGCTTCTGACCTATACCCTCAGCTGGAAGAATGTTGGGAAGCCCCACCCCTAAAGTATCCTCCACAAGAATTTCCACATACTCTTTTGTCTGCTCTTCAGATGCAGAGGGTCCAGTAGGATACTCCAGAGTCTTGGGGAACAACAAAGCCACTAGATGAAGGAGCTGGGTCCCTGAGCAACTGAATGAAGCAGAGACATCACCCCCAACTTGTACCCCTCGAACCCATTGCCACCAATCTGCACTGAACTGTGACAGACCTTTTCTTATTAAGCCACTGGGAATTTTAAGGTTGTTACAGACTCCCAAAGTTGGCAGACCCTAAGAAAGAAGGAAACAAGGGAGGTGGTTTTCTCTGAACAAGTGTTATCGCCAGATAGCAGGACTGAAGAAATGGGAAGAAGCCTGAGTATTTCTAAAGACAAAGCCATATGGACTCACTCTGTGAATCAGAGTCTTCTGTTTTCTAAAACCAAAATGAAAAATGTGGGTTTTTATTCAGTGAAACCTACTAAACAGTGGATCTTATTTATATGTGGTTGACCAGATGCACTTGAATCATGGCACTCTTTCCAGAGCTGGTCTTAAGGAAGTAAGACAGATAGACAGGCAGTCATCCCTGAGCTGTGACTGAGAACTATTGAAAGCTTTCCCCCTGCCCCTCATACACACAATGGCTAAAATTGCTAATTACTTCTTTTGCTAAAGAAATGTTGTGTCCCAGTATACATGGAAATGTACCTTTTGGCCTGGGGTCAGTAAATTGTGGTCCCCCAAGCCAAATCCAGCCTGTTATCTACTTTTGTGTGTTCCATGAGTTAAGAATGGTTTTCACATTTGGAAAAGGTTTAAAATTTTAGAAAGATAAAAATAGTCTTTAGCAAGTGAAAATTATATGAAATTCACTGTTCATATCATTTTGAATAATGGTTTATGGGAACACAGTTATGCACATTCATTTAAGTACTGTCTATGGCTACTTTCTCACAACAGCAGAGTCAAACAGTTGGGACAGAGACTTCATGGTCCACTAAGCCTGAAATATTCCCTATCAAGCCCTTTAAGTAAAAATGTTTCAGGCCCTTGTTTTAGGCCATTGTAGTCCATTAACCCTTTGTACTGAATTATTGTATAGGATTGGCCCATTATCCTAATAAGCTCTGAAGAAATAGTACATTGTCCTGTCAATTTAATGAGTATGTGGGAGGTGGAATGAAGGAGAGAACCAAAAAGCTGAGGTGTATGACACGCTGCCCCAGGAGTGAGTGACAGTAAATGGTCTCAGAGTATCAGGTGCCTAGAAGGATGTCCGATCCAAGAAAGTAGTTAGTGAACAGAAGGGAAGGAAAAGAGTAGAACACAAAAATTAAGATGTTCCTTGAGTTAGTCCCGCAACCTGTAAGCATACCCAGTGGTTTTAGTGTTTTATTAAAGTAAAAGAAACTGATAAGAAGAGTCGTGTGTAAAAGTAGTTGTTTTCAAAGGGTTTTAGAAAAGAAACCCAAAAGGCATTTTGTAAAAAGTATTAGCTCAACCCTAATACAACTTCTGATGATGCTGTCCCAGACCTGCTCTCTGAGTGATGGTGTCACTAGTCCCATCTGTGTTTCTAACTGATCTGTCTTACCTGCTGCTTCATTCTCATCCTGGCCCTCCATGGAGCGGACACAATAGAAAACCCCCATTGAAGCTTCAAAAGATTCCTCATTCAGGCCAGCTCTGGAACCACATCCACAAAGACTTCCTTGAATTTGGCTTTGGTAAGGGGCAGCAGACCCAGTGAAGGATTAGGAAAAACAAAAATTTTTGTTCATGCCCCGAGCTCCAATCTGACATCACCCAGAGTACAGCCTGGATGGTGGCACAAGCTGGCACTTGAATTCAGGTAGGTAATCTTCTAGGAGATTTGTTCTCAGCAACCCTTATTTTCAAATAGTTGGGAAAAACTTCAAAGTAACAACCACAATACATAAACTTTTTCTTAAAAAATAGTAATATAGATTCGGCATCTGTGTGGATGTCAACTGCAAAACAGAAAAGGAAAGAAAACTTTAAACCAAACCTCTCTCCCACACCCACCTTCTTCCACACATTTCCATGTCCTTTGATAGATACCCCCTCTTCTCCATAAATCCCTCATCCTTTAAAATTCCTCTGCCCTACACTCATCCTCTATGCCACTCAGCGACCAGCCCATCCTAAAGTATACTGAGAAGACAGCAAAAAACCTCATTTATTAAAAAAAAAAAATTAAAAATAAATCAACCATCTTTTAAAAATCATCAGTGAGCTTAATAAGGAAAATGAGAAGTGGTGCCCTAAATTCCATCAGCTCCAAATACTATAAATGCTGGTTCTAAGCATGATGAAGTGATCACCTAACACAAAAAAACAAACATGTAAAATAGGGTAATGAACAGAAACTTAGGCGGTTAGGACTGGAAATAATCTGAAGCATAATTTAGCTCAACCAGGCCATTTCATAGATGGAGCACGTGGTGGACAACCCTGGCTTGTCCCCCCAGTCCCTAGTCTGGTGCCATCTCTGATACTCCCACTCCACCTAGGTTTTCTTTCTGCCATCCCCAGCCTCCCCAAGTCTGTTGTCTTTGGAAGGATATGAACTAGACAAGTATTTCTCCTACTAATCATCATGAATATCCTTATCCTTTGTTGTTGTATATAAAATTACACTAAAGTTTCTCATGGAATGCCACAAGGTGCTTGCTCCTTGTGGAATAGAATCAATAAGCTTTCATATTCTTTGGAGTAGGTTTGACCCACCTCAAACACTTCTAAATTGGATCGCTAAAGAAAGCTGATGATGACCCCTTTAACAAAGCCAATACCTGGTTCCCAATCTGTCCATTTACTACTGATGGTTGATGTTTACAACTGGCTTTTTTAAAGAATGGTTCTCTAACTTCAGCAAAGAAGTGGCTCTCCATATAGTGAACAAAGACTGTAAATTAGTCCATAGGGAACTAAGTCTGTAGGACTATTAGCTAAAACTATAACCTGATACAAAAATGCAGGGTTAGATCAGTAAGCCAACTTATCACTGCACAGGAAGCCATCCCAACTTCATTCATGAACTATAGTTTGCATAGATGGTATCATAAAAGCGGGCACGTACAATCAGCCTAAAAGGATTGGGGGTGCAATGTGGGGAAGGGTTAGGTAGAGATGTGGCTCAAATATTTCACTGTAGGATCACTGAAATCTACATGTCAGATTTTACTGTTAAATACCAGGTATAATACACACCAGATTTTATTTCTCTTATCACTGGCTGATAGTAAACCAACTAAACCATAAAATAATTCAAAGCATCAGAGAGAAGTTAATCTAGCCCTATCAGCAGCCAGTGTGGTTTATTCCAGCTAATTGTCATGGTGGAAGTGGTGCTTTTTGAGCAATGTAGCTCAACTGAAAAATGCTAACTATCCCTGGTTAGTGTCTATTAAAAGAATAATGCTGTATCTATTCCAAAAACATCTACTAATAGGAGAGTCTGTGAAAAGGGCAGAAAAATTGAACTGAGTTTTGAAAAAGACCAACTACAGGTGACTATAGCAGAAAGAAACTTGTCTAGAGTGTGACCCTCTACTGGGACCTTGGTAATATAGAGCTGCCTCTGTCTCCATGGTTTTCAATGCTGACTGCACAACTATCACCTTAGGACCATTTTTAACTACAAATGGGTTGGCCCTAACCCATGTCAACTGAATCAAATATCTGAGTATTGGCATCTTTATTAGAACAGGCAGGCAGCATTGAGAACCACTGCATCTCCTCTAGGGACCCTGCAATGTCCAAAATCTCCAAGTGGGCTACAGGCCATGTCATGATGGTTTATAGGATAACAGGAGGCAGCAGTCCAACAGTTATGAAAACTCTTCTAGATTCTTCTTTGCTCTAACAACCAGCCTTTCCAGGGAAGACACCCAATCCATACACAAGTTTCTTCCTACCTCCAGTTCCCTGTAAGATCTGCTAAGATGATTACCCAAGTGAGAGGAGAAAGTGTGTGGTACAGAATTGAGAGCCATCAAAGCTCTACAAGTTTGACTGCACAATTATTACAAGCGTACTCTTTTGTGTATACTACCTAAGCTGAGGGGATGTTCAAAATATCCTTATGTTGCTGGGTTCACTCTACGTGCTATGAAGGTTGACAAAAGTTTTTCTTAGAATGGTTCTAAAAGTTCTCATAAGTTAATGCTGGAAGCCCCATTTCTAATAAGCTTTCTTTTCTACCACTGAATTCATGAAACAACATAAAATTCAAAGTTATGTTCCTTAAATATGCAGCATTTTCAGTCTTTTAAACATATTGAAAATCTGTTAACCACCAACAGATGTGTTATATAATGGTTCTCCTTAGACAGAATTAAAGCTATTCATCCCCACAAAACCCTCTAGCTGCTTCAAGGTGTCTTGAGTCCAAAGCTTAGTTAATTTAGTGCTTGCTCCACTGTGGCTAATTAAAGTATGCTTTAGGTAGTGCAGCATATTTTCCCATACAACCTGCCTCCCTGAACTAGTCCATTCTTTTTTCCTTCTTTTTATTTTGTGATTCACCCAAGGACTATGTTATTTGAGAAACCATGGTGCAAAGAATAATCATTGGCCAACTCTAGTTGAAATGCAGTATTAATCCTTATTGCATTCTTCTGAGGAAAGTTATGCTCAAGCATCCTGTCACTCATTTTCCACAGAGAGCTAAGCTTTTGGTCCAACTTACATTAATGATAGCTTCCAAAGTGGAATCCCGGCCTGCTTTCAGACTCAGGCACCAAAGGGAGGCAAGCGGATGAGAAGAAGCTAAATCTGAACTGAGTCAGAAGCTTCTGGACATTACTTTCACTAAATAATCTTGCAGCAAACCTATCTAATGAAAATCAGATCTCATTCAGAGTAGGGAAATTTACTTTCCTGGATAAAACATAATTGGTCCCATAAGATCTATTACCCCAAGAACTAAAGGTCCTGTCTACACAGCACTAAATGAAGCGGTCAATGAATTTAGCCAAAATCCCCAATAAAAAACAAAATATTCTCTTAGAATTTAAATCCTTTTAGGCAACATATTAGAGAGAGTGACTCATGTTTGTTAATGGGTTTCAGGCACACTTGTTCCTTGATCAAATAAATACACAGTTAATCAACAGATATATTTGAATGCTTACTACGCAGTCAGTCAGAACCGTGCCAAGTCAGAAAGGAGATCTGGAAGATGTATAAGACTGATGCAAAAGAAACCAGGGTTTTGCATGACTTCTGCTTTCAATTATAGGTTATGGTGGAAAGTAACACATATATGTTTTGAAATTTGGGAGTTTTTCTCTTTTGCTACAAAAAAAAAATCAAATTCATCTCCATTTTAGCTACCACAAGCTACTATAATGAAAGGCACTTAGTAGGTCTTAACAGATATGTGTGGCATGAATAAACATGTAAATAAATGAATGAATCTTTCCTGAGCACACAGAGTACATTAAGGTGAGAGGTCATAGTAACAAAGCACTCTCTTAAGTGCTATTAATATTATACTTGGTACTAGAGACTGCTCAATCTTTACCAAGATCCTTCTTGTTTCCTTCTTCCCCCTGAGCATGCAGCTGATCCCCATTTTGCAGCCTTCCTTACAGTTAGTTGACATGTGGCCCTGTGACGAGTTCTAGCCAATGGAGTTTGCGTGTAAGTGGTATGAGCTACCCAGGTCTCACCTGATGAAAATGTCCATGCTCCTCCCCTTCCAGCTGATGGAGATGAAACGAGCACTGTGAGCTTGAAGGCCATATAGTAGTGATGGCAGAGCCTCAGTCAGGTACCCCTGAACGACAGCAAAGACTTCACAACAGCCCAGATGATATTTGTATCATTATTCTATTTTTACAGATGAGAAAACTGAGTCACAGAGATTTCTAACTCCTTCCAGGTGACCATTTCCACAACCTTTAATAAAAGTAACAATCTCTTTCAACATGCCATTTATAGGGTGCCTCCTTTTATCTCCTTCTTCACCTCTCATAGATGCAATGGCCCATGTGCATGCATTTCATGATGGCACACCCCCCTAGAAAGTCTATCTCAGATTTGCCATAACTTTCTATCTTAAAATGGCTATTTTGTCCACCCCTCAAACACTGTCATACTACCTGTTTAATATGGGACTTTTAACAGCAAAACAGAACAAAGTTCAAGCATTCAGTAATGTCTTCTTTTTGAAACTAACAAAAAAAAAGCATAATTAAAAAATTCTTTCAGAAGGTTGGCAAGAAAACCACTAAAAGTTTTGCTGTTTGCTATTAAAATGTTTGCATTAAAGTATTCAGAAACAGGGAAGCAAAAACCATAGAATTCATTTAAAGGTTATATACAGTAATGCTCAAATACTTCTATAACTTACAGTAACACCTAAAGTGACAGGCATGATTTAGAAATCAGAATGTTCTCTTTGACTGAGTTGTCCTGTTAGCTGAGGGTTAATTCATTTATTCAATAAAACTCCCCAGGACAGAGGACTGTAAGCTGGGGACCTGAAACTGAGCCTCAGGAGTACCCATAAAAGTATGCAGAACTTTAAAATGGCCTCATGCAAAGGGAATGTTGTCTCCAATGGCTTGATCACACACTATCCACCTAGAGGAGAAATAAATATCTATCCCTTGAAACTTTTCACATGCAGAGTGTAGAAATGTCACACACATGGAACAGTCCATGAGGAGTGTTGTGTATTTCACAGATCAAGTGGGATTTAAAATCTCAGAGACCACAGTTGGCTCCAGAAAGCTAAGTGGGAAGACAGCTGACCACAGGTTCCAACTCCTGCTTTGTGTGCCTTGCCGACCTAAACTCATATACAAAATCTCTGTGATTACTTTGCAAGCAACATCTTTCATTTGAGTCCATCAGAGCTGATGTTGCATCATGTGGGCAAGAGCATATCCTGTCTTTGGCTTCAATGTTCTCCAGCACACCTGCTACTCTGAGGTCACAGTACCAATGACACAGGAACACAGGCAAATAGCTGCTTCCATCTCATCTTCAGAATGAAATTGGGAGTACTCAGTTTTCATAAATTAAATTTTTTAACAAAATGTCAACTGCTACAAATATTAATATTCATTTTATCATTGTTTAACAAAGGTCTTTAGATAAAACAAGAGAAGTTCACAATAAGTTATGTCACAGGTGATTCAAAAGTCAATTTAATATGAGCACTCACATTCTCTACTTGACTCTCAATGATAGGTCATAATATGGACAGAGAAATGGTCAGGATACTAGATTTCAATTTTAAAATCATATTATTTGCCATTATTATTGGTTTTTAAATATTATTTGGGGCCACTGGTCCACGTTCAGAATAAGTAAGAAAGAGATATTAGAAAGAACCAAATAAGAAAAGGATGGATCTGATTAGTTTACCATTGAAAAACTGGTAGTGCATGCCATTTTTCAACTCAAGGGTGGAAAATTAGAAACGATAAGAAAACTACAGTGATTTTTTAATAAAGTTAAATTTTTTCAATTTAAAAAAACTCTATAATTTTAAGTTTATGTCATTTCTATTCTTTTGGTACATAAATGTCCTTTCTTTTATGGAATGATATAACTATAGGAGATAGTTGTGTTTTGTCCACAGTTGACAAATTTAAAAAGTTAACAATTCTATTCTATATGCAAAAATATGCTTTTGTCCATGGAATACACACTCTAGGAAACACTAAGCTAGTCCAATCTCCCCCCCATAACTTGCAGTTTAAATATGGCTATGAAAGATGAATGTGAAATTTCTTTGATTTCCACATGAATGATTGACTCATGGATACTGGAGTTTTCATGAGTAGAAGTATTTCCTGAGCATCTTCTGCATACTTAGTACAGATCTTAGAATTCCCACTGAAGAGACAAAGAATTGTACCTTCCCCCAAAGAATTTAGAGTCTGTTGTAAAGCTAATAGCACCTCCATGAACTAGAAAGAAAACACACACACTATGCAGGGTGAGACTGTGTGGCATAAACTAAGGACAACTGACCTGTTAAAAACTAAAAGGTGAGAACGGGGCTGAGTCACACAAGAAATGGTTCTTGAACTGCATGTTAATGGAAGACAGGTGTTTGTGTTGGCTAAAAAGACACAAAGGGCTTTCTGAATAGGTAGAAAAGCACTAAGAGAAACCATGGAGAGAGTGATGGGACATGTACAGTCTTGGCTATGAGAGAGAGGGTAGGTCCTGAGAGGCCAGAGGAATTAGGTACCCTGCACCCCCTTGTCAGAGGCCAAAAATGAGATACTGTGGTATTTAGGCATAGCCTCATGACAAACTAATAGCCACTATACAATTTAGATGACTTTGGGTATGGTGATGACTTTTTACATACAACACCAAAGGCATGATCCATAAAAGAAATAGTTGATAAGCTGGACTTCATTAAAATTAAAACCTTCTGCTTTGCAAAGGACACTGTCAAGAGAATGAGAAGATATAACGCAGACTGGGGAGAAAATATATTTGAAAAAAAAATTATCTGATAAAGGACTGCTATCCAAAATATAAAAAGAACTCTTAATACTCAACAATAAGAAAATGAACAATCTGATTTTTAAAATAGTCAAAATACCTAAACAAACACCTTGCCAAAAAAGCTATATAGGTGGCAAATAAGCATATGAAAAGATGCTCCCCATCATACGTCATTAGGAAGTTAAAAATTAAAATAATGAGATAGTGCTACATACTTGTGGCCAAAATACAGAATGCCAACAACACTAAATGCTGATGAGGACTTGAAGCAACAGGGACTGTCAGTCATTTCTGATGGGAAGACAAAATGGTACAGCCACTTTGGAAGACAGTCTGGCTAAACATACTCTTTTTTTTTTAATTCATTTTTATTGTTAGACTTATTGGGGTGACATCTGTTAGCAAGGATTACAGAGGTTTCAGGCATACAATTCTACAGTGCATTGTCAGCTTGTTGTATAGTAAGTTCACCACCCAGTGTGACTTCTCTTTCCATCATAAACATACTCTTATCATACAATTCAGCAATCACATTCCTTAGCATTTACCCAAAAGAGTTGAAAATTCATGTCTACACAAGAAACTGCACAAGGATGTTTATAGCAGCTTTATTCATAATTGTCAAAACTTGGAAACAACCAAGATGTTCTTCAAGAAGTAAATGGATAAACAAAATATGGTACATCCAGACAATGGACTATCAGTGCTAAAAAGAAGTAAGTCATCGATCCATGAAAAGACATGGAAGACTCTTAAATGTATATTGCTAAGTGAAAAATGCCCATGTGAAACGGCTGCACGCTGTATGGTAGCAACTATACGGCCTTCTGGAAAGGACAAAGCTATGGAGACTGGCTGTTAGGGGTTAGGCAGGAGGGATGACTAGGCAGGGTATAGAGCCGTGGTTCTCAACCTTCCTAATGCCGCGACCCTTTAATGCAGTTCCTAGGGGTTGCGACCCACAGGTTGAGAACCACTGGCATAGAGACTTTTTAGGGCACCAAAACTATTCAGAATGAGAGAAATGGTGGCTACATGCCATCATACATTTGTTCAAACCCACAGAATGTACAACAGCAAGAGTGAACTCCAATGTAAACTATGGACTCTGGGTGATAATGATGTGTCCATGTAGGTTCTCAGTTGTAACAAATGTGTTACTGTGGTACAAGATGTTGATAGTGGGGGAAGTTGTATGAAGAGGGACAGGGAGCATATGGGAAATTTTTGTACCTTCTGCTCAATTTTGCTGTGAACCTAAAACTGCTCTAAAAAATAAGGTCTATTTAAAAGGACAAAAACATCAGAATAGGCTTGGAAGTCAAAACTAAAAAGATGGAGGAAGGGTCTTCTCTGTTTACACTCTTCTGACCCAGAAGGAGCAGACACCCAAAAGATAAGAACTGAATCTAGGTTGCAAACAAGAGTAGAGAAGACAAATGACTCTGTCTGGGCTGACCAGATGTGCTGAGACCTCTCCTTCCTGGCCCGAGTTCCCTCACAGAACAAGCCCTTCCCCAGGGCAAGGGCTCCCCCCTCCTCCTCATCTACAGCTTCCTGAATGTATGAGAAAAAGATGTAAGGGGCGTACTAGTTCATCTCTTGTTGAATTCCTGTAACAATTTCGGAAACAATATGCATCTCTTCAGTATAGACAAATGGCTACAAACCACTGAGGGGGCTACGGAAATGACTGTTCTCAAAGAGCCAGGAACTTCCTGGAATCAAATGCAGGCCAAAAGGCACTCTCACCTAGTAGACTCAAGCAGATCACATGGCTTGGGGGTGCTGCCAAAAATCCAGATTAAAAAAAAAAATGAATTAAGCAAGAGGAGAGGAGGAGAAAGGAAAGAGAGACCAGAATGTCTCTCCAGGACCAAAGGAAAGGCATTTATGAGCAGGACCCTTAGAAATAGAAGGTTGCCATCCAAACACAGACACACTTCTTTCCCTCCTGTGATTGCCTTTCATAACTCTTGCACTTCCTAACATGGAGCCACTCCACCTATGAGGTCATTTGTTTTCCCAAGAACTACGGAGCTTGCCAATCATTCAGATCACAGGCACTGGCCAGAAAAGCTGTGAGGGAAGAAAAGCATTAAACCCCTTGCTGCTCTCTCTTAGGTCACTCAGAGCATTAGAATTCCATACTATTGTCTTCTCAGGGAAAAAAAAAAAAACATTCTTACAAAGATAACAAGTTCCAAATGCTTCCTAAAGGTATGTTGGTTTCAAATCATATGTTCTTAATCGATGACAAAACAGCTTGAGTTATAATTTATTCCAATTCCACACACCATCTAAAAGCCAAGAGATAACATGCAGAAGTGATGACTGTGGTTTTGCTGATATACAGAGTCAATCTGTTGATTCAAGACATAAACAGAGTCACACAGAAAGAGAAGAAATGGAGAACAACAGATTCAATTTGCATTATGCCTGCTCCTAGAACAGACCAGTTTCAGGCCCTCCAGGTGAGGAGTAAAAAGTCCCTGCTTCGTGGAAAGATTCTGGTGTTAGTCATTCATAGTTTAACATGAATTTGAATTACTCAATCCCCACACAGTACTTGCATTTGGAATCTTACCTACAATTGGGAGATAAATGTTCTATGTGGTTATTAAGGAAATTTGAAACCTTAATGAACAGATGAAATAGATGTAGAAGAAGGAACTCCACAATATGCTTAAGAAAAAAGGATTCACCAAGAGTAATTTTAATTGCATATTGTTTAGAACCCCAACTTCAGTGGCTCCTTAGCTTTATAACCAGAGGGTCTATTGCAGAATTTCTTTCTTTTGTCAAGTTTCACCAAGCACCGGCTCCAAGAAAGCTTTTGTTGTTGTTGCTGTTGTTTTGCTCTTGGTAAGCACTGCTCATTTTTTAAGGCAGATTTTTAAATGGAGAAACTAAAACAGTGACTGGGAAGACCTAGACCTGTCTGACTGCACCACCGAGATTTATATCATTTCACTAATTGCTAGATATACAGGTATAGATACACACAAGCTATCAGATTGAATGAAGTGCTGTAAGCAATATACACTCTCTCAGAAATGCAGTACCACCTATGAAATTCATCTTTTAAAGAAGATCTGAGGACAAAAGACCCAAAACATTGCCCAGATGGGATTTGGGAATCTTGGAGATCTTCTACCAAGGTCCTAACTCTTCTCTAAGACATGAACCTCTGTGTCCAACCAAATTAGACCTCACGGACTATGCTGGAATCATTTCAGATTTGTTTCTGAAAAGGCATTCCTCTTCTCCAAAGAAAGGAAACGAAAATAGTTGGGGGGAAAACTGACCATGGTCTGGATCAATGAGCAATGTCACCTAGAATGGAAGTGAAAGATTATATGATAATGTTCTCCTTTGATTTAACTCAAATAGGCCTCAAATTTTCTCTGGACAATGAAGGAGCTGGTATTTCCTTATTCACTAATGAGATTCTGACAGGCACCCTGGCACAGGAAGCCCAAACTTATCTCTTTTTTTCATTCTACAATGAAAGCCAGCATGACAGTTATGAAAAGGGAAATCAATAAGTAATTAAAAAACCTTTTTAGGAATCCATTTTATTTCAGGCTTGCTACAAATCTCAGTGTAGTTCAGAATGAGCTTAAAACATCATGTCTTCCAGCGTTTTGTGGGGGAAATTTGATTGGTAAATGAATACTTCTTGAAATCAACCCCCAATCCTCCTTGAGAAGACAAACCTGACTTGTGTTGCCCGTGGATATAATAACCACTACCTGATGCTAAGCATCAAATTTCCAGGGACTCTATCCGTAATAAAAGTCCATTCCCTGGGAAAGAAAGGCAAATAATCTGTAGATACATGTTCCATAAGAAAATCAAACCACTAGTTGAATGAGGTATTGATATCTTTCCATCCTGAAAATAGATGACTAAAATAAATACTTAAGTGTTCCAAGGAGCATTGCACAAAATAACAAACCAATAAAACAATTTCAAAAATCATTACAAAAATTTTATTTTATTCCTGCATGCATATTAGTAATATTTATCAAATACCTACCATATACAGAATACGGTCCCAAAGAATGCCATATTTTGAGAGGAACATAAGATAAAGCCCTTCCTAGTCTCAGCAATATAATCACAAATGCAAAAATAAATCACAAATTACCAAACCCCTCAGTAATTCAATACTATTGGAAAGAAGCATTTTCTGAACTCAGTACAGTTTTTTGCTATACAATATACATGAACAAACACAATTTTAAGTCTAAGTCTCCTGTGGCTTCTTCATTGGGTTAAATATTGTTTAGCAGACAACCTGTACTCAACAACAGATTTGAATAATTTGTAATGTGCCCAAATTTCAAGCCTAGTAGTTTTAGTTTACACAGAATGTAATCATGTATATATGAAGAGACTTCCTAAAATGGTGAAAAAGCAGATTTTTCAAGTAGGTAAATATTTCCTCTTAATATCTGTAAATTTTATTTTACTACTACTATCTCCTTCTTAGTAATAGCTCAGAAGTATAAGCATATCTATAATTATCATAAATTTTAAATTACTGAAGCCCTGTTTAATAAATTGCAATTTGCAATAACAATTACATGTAAGAGTAATTGTCAAAAAAAAGAATGAAAACAAGGGGAGAGGGGGGAGGGGGTGGGAGAGGAGGGGGGGAAGCTAGGTATAGGGTGGTGGAGGGAGAGGTCACATTAGGTGGTGAACTTATTATACAACAAGTTGACAATGCACTGTAGAATTGTATGCCTGAAACCTATGTAATCCTTGCTAACAGATGTCACCCCAATAATTCTAACAATAAAAATGAATTAAAAAAAAAAAGAATGAAAACAGCTAGACTTCTGTTCTGTGCTTATTATATGTCAGTCACTATGCTTATGTGTATACAAATCTCACTTTAACCATCAAAACAGCATCTTCAAAAAGGTATTCTGTTTGCCTCCATTTTTAAACAAGTGGAAACTAGAGACTCATTATACTGTCTGCCTTCCAATCAAGAGATTAAAAACTGGCATTATATGGATTTGTCACTTTAAGGCACAACCTCAGCACATTTAAATAAAAAGACAGTGCTCATGAAAAATATCATTCTAACGCTTTACATACAAATGGAATCTGATTTTAAAATAGTGAATAATTTATTGACATATTACAACTGTATCTTTATTTGGTTTTGGTTTTAGTTTTTGTTTTTTGTTTTTTTGGAGGGGGGGGTAGCTCCCTGGCTGGGAGTTGAACCCAGGCCACAGCACTGAGAGCGCCGAAGCCTAGTCACTGCACCACCAGGGAAATCCCAGGAATCTGATTTTAAATAATACTATCGCCACATCCTGTTCTACAATTTCCATACCGCAGTAACCTAGAAACCCGCGGTCCTGGAAACAGTCTGAGGGAAGACTACCTTCTGCCCAACAACGACCTCACTTGCCCATGCTCCCAGCCTCACCAGCCCTCTTGCTAATTTCCCCGGTGTCCCGCCCTGCCCTCCTGTTTCCTGTCATCATGCAGGTTTATGCCGTTACAACCCCATGCCTGGAATATCCAAGAAGGACCCTCATGGCTTCCCTGTTCAAACCACCCTTTGCTGAGCCGCCACCCCACTTTCTGCCTGCTCCCTTCTAATTATTCCTTCTTTCCCCAGATCTTACTAGCCAGGCTATTTAAAGGTATTCCACACTGGTTCTCCCATTTACTTTCCATGGCCTGCACTCTGGCTCTCGCCATCTCTGTCTCCGCACAGGCTCCTTTGTGTCTTCTCCTCCTACCTTTAAATATAAGTTTTTCCAGTTCCATCCCAGCCCCCAACTCTTCCCACTGCACATCCACATACGAGTGTGCCAGTAACTTCAAAATCTCCATCACAACCTTGACCTCTCCTGTGACTTCCCAACTCACATCCAGTCTCCATAAAACACCTCTACCTGGGTGTCTCACAGGCTCCTCACAGTCCTGATTCCCACCCAGTATCATCCTGCGCCCTTTCCTATGTTCGACATTTTAGGTAATGACAGCTTCTAATGAGTTCGACTCACTTAAATCACCCTTGACCTTCAGTCACTCATTTCAGCTGATTTTTCCTCCTGAAATAATAATTCCTGAACCTAACCACTCCTCTCTAAACCAACCATTTAGCTAGAGGATGCCAGCAACAACCCTCACCTGGGCTCTTACAATAGCCCCCTAATAGTTCCCCTGCCCCGGGAACTCCATTCTCCTTATTGCCATTGGATTCTTTCCTAACACGCAAAGCCCGATCATGTCAACCTCTCACCTAAAAGCTTCTGATGGATCTTCATCACCTGCCTTGTCTCAGCAACATCCCCATCACTTCCCATGATACACCTTCCATTTTCACAGAACCAAACCTGGGTAGGCCCTCCTTGCTCTCCAATGTTTTCAGTACTTTGTGCTCTTCCTCCTATGCAGAATGCTCTCCCCCAGTGCACCCAGAGGAGACTGGCATTAGGGTCAGGGACTCTTCCTGAAGGGGAGAATGATACCTTTCTAAAAGGAGCATGGAATGGAGTACCACACACAAAGTCCTGGACACACAGTTCAGCACAAGCTGAAATCCCCTTGAACAATCATGGTTCAATTGACTCTTTGCATAAACTATCTTGTTTTGAAAACTATCTTTTATGTGCCCACTTTATTGCCATGTTTCTAAATTCCTTGGAAGTAAATCATGTCTTAGACCATTTCATATTTCTGCTGTCCACCCCAGCACAGCATTTTACACACAGTAAATATTTAATAATTGCTCAATGACATAACCTGACAACATCTATTGACAAAAGTATTCTGAAACAAGTTCTTTCACCTGTCCTCTGTTTGTGAGAAGCCAGTTGATCTAATGACTATGATGTCACTTGGACATTGTTTTTATGAGAAAAAAATGTATATTAAGATTTTCATAGAAGACAATATTTATTGGTTGAGATTTTACTTTTTGCCCTGACTCTCCACATATATTAACTCATTTTATCCCTGCAACATTCCCCTGCAGGAGGATTATTATTGCCATCCCACAGATGAGGAGGTTGAGGCACAGATGGGTCTTATAGCAGCTCATTAGGAAAATAGCCACAATACAGAACCAGGCAGCCTGACTCCAGAGCCTCTAATCTCCCCAGTGTTCATGGGGCCTGCTGGGCAGGGCCTGCTAAACACTCACAATTACTACTAACTGTTTTGAACCTAAATTTCACCAGCTACAAAGCACTCTAACTCTATTCCCAAAGAAAACACCCTCACCTGAAAAGACCAATACAAAAAACACATAAAATTAAAATTATGTTTAAATACAATTTCTGCTGAAGAACTTAAATCAAGAATTTACCTATCCTCTTAAAACAAATTACTGAACAACTATCATGAAGAACCTTCTGAAGTCTAGCTGAACAAAAGCTTTATACCTAAGGATACAAAAAAGAGGAGGCCATGGCAAGACTGGTAGGAGGGGCACAGATGCAAAAGGAGCCAAACCTCTGGTGGTGGTAGAGAATCAGAAGGGATATCTCAGCCATGGAAGTTCCCCCCCAGAGGAGCAAGGGACTCCAGTCCCTAGCCTGGAGCACTGGTACTGAGAAGAGGAGGCCCGCAACATCTGACTGTGAAAAACAGTGGGGACTCCAACCTTCCAGTTGAGACTGAAAGCTCTGGGAAATACAGAGGTCCTCTTTAAGTGCCTATGCAGACTCAGTCACTCGTGGGTACTCACCCTGGACTCCAGCAGAAGAACAGTGACTCAGAGGGCACTGAAGGCATGCAGGGAGGTGGGGAAGAGACTGAGGTGTGTGACTTTGGAGCAAGGGCTGGAGGATAATCGCCATGTTTCCTGGTGCACTCTCCTGCCATGTAGCCAGCTGGTGGTCACCATCATTCTGTGTTGCGCCCACCCCCACACAGCCAAATCTGAACCTGATTGGTCTGTTAAGATTTACTCGCTCCACCTTCCTGACTCACTGGGACCCCACTTCACCCAACTCCTCCAATGCCAGAGGCACTTTCTCCAATTAACAACCAGCTCCACCTGCATTGCAATCTTCCTTGGAAAACAATCTAAGTCTGCAGGCCCCAGGCTCGCAGCCACCGGCATTGGTGTCCTCTGAGAGTAGCTCCAGGCATAGTAATGGCATCAAACCAGAATCTACAGGAGCACCCAGCACAGGTGACCAGGGAGACAGTGCCAGAGCCCCACCAAGCACCTGCTACATAAGGCTATCCAGCAATACTGGAAGGAGTAGCAGCAGATCTACCTAATATATAGAAACAAATACAGACAAGTATCCAAAATGAGAAAACAAAAAAATTTGTCAAATAAAAGAACAGCAGAAAATTTCAGAAGAAGAACCAAACAAGATGGTGGCAAGCAACTTATTAGATACAGAGCTCAAAACAATGATATTAAGGATGCTAAAGAAACCTAGTGAAAACTTCAACAGAAAGATAGCATGCATAAAGAAGGACATAGAAACCATTTAAAAGGACCAGTCAGAAATGAAGAATACTATAACTGAAATTCAGAATGCAATAGAAGGAATCACCAGCAGACTAGATGGAGCAGAGGATCGAATTAGCAAATTGGAGAACAAGGTAGCAGAAAATATCTAGTCAGAACAGAAAAAAAAAAAAAGAATTCAAATAAGTGAGGGTAGTTTAAGGGGTCTCTGGGACAACATCAAGCACAACATTTGCATCACAGGACTACCAGAAGGAGAAGAGATAAAGCAAGGAATTGAGAACCTATTTGAAGAAATAATGACTGAAAACTTCCCTAACCTGGTGAAGGAAACAGACATAGAAGCCCCGGAAGCACAGAGAGTCCCAAACAAGATAAATCCAAATAGGCCCACACCAAGACACATAATTGAAATGGCAAAGGTTAAAGACAAAGAGAGAATACTAAAAGCAGCAAGAGAAAATGAAACTAGTAACTTATAAGGGAGCTCCCCTAAGACTGTCAGCTGATTTCTCAACAGAAATGTTGCAGGCCAGAAGGGAGTGGCAGAAAATATTCAGTGTGATGTAAAGCAAGGAACTACAACCAAGATTACTCTACCAAGCAAGGCTGACATTCAATGAAAGAATGTTAAAGGGACTGCTTTAAGATGGAGGGGCGGGGGGAAGCAAAATTATGAACAATAAAATGGCAATAGGTACATCTCAACAATTACCTTGATTTAAATATAGTAAAAGCTCTAATCAAAAGACATGAAGGGCATTGCCCTGAGTTGAGTGTCAAACAGAGGAAGACACATGCAAGTGGACTTTGCTTATAGGTGAAATCCAAAGAAGAAAATAAACAAGCAGAACAGAAACAGATTCAGAGATATAGAAAACATTTGGATTGTTGCCAAATGGGAGGAAAGTTGAGGGAGGGGTGAAATAAGGGGAAGAGATTGGGAAATTCAGTTTGATGGTTACAAAGTAATAGTTATGGGGATCTAGAGTATAATGTGGGGATCTAGTCAGTAATGTTACAATAACCATGGGTGGTATCAGATGGGTACTAGACTTGTTGAGATGATGGGAGGAAGATGGGAGGGGTGGGTGAAAAAGGGAAAGAAGTCAAGAAGTAAAAAATTCATAGTCACAAAACAGTCACAGGGGTATAAGTGCAGCATAGGGCACACAGTCACTAACATTGTAATAACTATGTATGGTGTCAGATGGGAACCAGATGTATTGGAATGAGGATTTTGGAAGTTATATAAATGTCTCATCACTATGCTGCACACCAGAAACCAATATAATATTGTATGTCAAATGTAATTGAAAAATAAAAATAAACGAGAAAAAAAGAATTTATCCTCTTTTACATCTGATTGATCATAGTTAATAACATTAAGAAAAAGATTAATTGAACTCTTCAGTAGACTGTAGGAAAAAAGCCTCCATTTTAGTGAGATAAGAAGCAATGTAAGAGTTAATACCCCATAAGACTTATAAAAAGGGATATTTTCATATATGAGGAAGGATAATGATTCAAAGAATTTGTAATGCATGGCCTTCATCTTCTGAGTATCCTCGTTCCCCAGAGTCCTAGCCACCACTCCAGGTAGCTGTGGTGCTCTAGCCTTATGCTCTCTGGGTTGAATCTTTAGAGCAGAGATGATGCAGAAAGTTACTACTCAGGTTGGGTTTTTCACCTATGCAAAAATTATCCATATATAATATATGATATTACATATTACATAATATGTATGTAAACTAAAAAGGTTTCTAAAATGAACTCCAGTGTACCCAACATTCAGTGATCCAGACTCAGTTTTTGAGGTTCAAAATATAATTTTGAATCTTTGGAAGAAACAATGGCTTTACTAGGAAGGCTCTGGAGCTTAAAACCCTGAATCTTGCATTGTCTGAGTCTTTGTTTAAACAATAAGCACAGAAGCTATGTTGGTTATAATATGTTTGTCAGTTCAGATTCAATAAAGATTCCATGAGACAAAGAGACTGGAGTAAAATTAGAGGGGCAGCTAGAATCAGCTGCTGATGACAACGTCTTAGAATCACTGGGGCTGTGACCCCCATCCCTTTAGCTCCAATGAGTGGAATTATAGAACATTCCATTAAGTTTAGGTGTTCCAGAATTCCTGCATAGCACCCTGGAAAACAATGCCATAGCCTGGGGAAAGAGGCAAAAGGAAAATCTTGAATGGACTGAGTTTTAACATAAATTCACTATATTTTCCTGGCATTTTCTAATATTTCATTTTCTACAATAACATGAATGGAGAGATAGAGATAAATTCAAGTTATAAAAAGCTAAAGACAGTTACATTTTTTTTGGTACATCTGCGAATATGACTAAGACATTTGCACTTACAAGATATATTCATAAAATATTGGTAAAATATTTTTTTAATTTTATCTAGCGACATACAAACCACTTGAGACTATTGCATCATGTGGTAATGGATCTGGCTAATGGAGCAAATCAATCCAAGTATCTCTACCTTTTGTTAATGGGAAGCATTTGTCTGGAAGGAGTTAATGGTTTGTTCACTAACCAACTCTTCAGTACTATATAAATAGAAAGTTAAATTATCTACTAGATCTATCTTTCACCAATAAATTAAGATAATTTTTGGACTGCTTTCCAACCCTAGGATTCTGTAACTTTACTCTCCTCTTCTCAGAAGAGAGATTAAGCATTTGGGATAAACTCTCTGCGACCACTGAGCAGCATTTACTCCTTACAGTTAACGCAGGAAGGAGGTGAAGCCATCTGCATTTCAAACCTCATGGACTCACAGTCACCCATTCTGAGCCAACATTATTCTTCCTACTTTTAAAGCCATTTAGGATTCCCATCTTTTTACAAAACCATGGAAAACAAGGGGAAGTAAAGTGCAAACACTAAATGTTTCCAGCCAATCCACCTCTTCACAAACATCATGCTCACGAAGTAAAACTTCAGACACTGTACAAATAACTCAAATGACTGGCCTCCAGTATGTGGTTTGCTACAGCTCTCAGACTCTGGCCTAGCTCTTTAAAAGAAGAGTCTGGTTGTGTGTAATCACATACACATTATATGCATGTTTAAATGTTTTGTTCTTAGAGATTTCTAGAGCTTAGTCATCTATAGCTTCACTTTGTAACCCGTGAGTGACAAAATGTGAAGAGTTTGTGGAGGGATTGAAATCACAAAAATTGGAGTTGAAATCCCAAGGAGGCATTGACCTAGAAAAGCTTACATTCTAGAGAGGATGACAGATATATGCCACAAAATTTCAGTACATTGTTGTGAGTGCTTTGACAGACATAAACACATGCTGTTATGAGAGAAGAAAAGAAGTGTTGGGGGCAAAGGGTGTCAAGAAATGACCCTTGCAGAGAGGATACCTGAGCCAAGTCTTAAAAGAGAACTAGGAGCCTGCCAGGAAAAGAAAAGTGCTTATTAACTGCTGAACAAGGAAGATCAGTTACACCATCCACATGGCTACACAAGGAAAGCACACATCATCAATCGCTGTGAAACGGGCATGAGAATCCATCCCGAAGTAGCGTGTCTCTGGTGCTTTTGATGAAAAGTGTAGTAGAGATCTCAGGGGGAAAGATAAAACATCAGAGACCTACAGGTATAAGAACCTTGTCTCTCCACCATCCATCCACTCAAACTATTTTTATTGGACCAAACTGAAAGAAACATTGTTGGCAAATAAAATACCTACCAGAACATTCTGGACTGCTTCATGCTGCATATATGCTTAAACTTTGACCTGTACAGCACAAATCCATATTCAAGTGGTTAAGGGCCATATAAGATGAGCGCTTGTTATGAATGAAACCTCGGTGATTACATCAGCTACACTAACCCAGAACAGCTGACGACCATTGCCAATATCATGCTTTCAGCAATCAGCAACATCTTTGGTACAGATGTCAGGGAAACCATTGTGCCAATTATGCCGTAATGATGAGAGTAGAGAGCTTGGCTAGGGAATTCTCATTTCATGTCTTCTTTGAAAAAGCATCTCTTAAAAGAGGGCAATATACAATATATACTGTGTATCCTGTCACTGTTTTTGGCTTGAGCTGCGCTCTTTTTGACTCTGGATTGTTGAAGTTTCTGATCTTAGAGTTGGGATGGTATAAGCTAAAAGGTTTTGGCACACACAAACCCCACCACATTCTTGAATGCTCGAGACAGCTTTAAACAATGTCTTAAGCTACATCTGAGCAAACCTGTTTCTTACTAATACTGTCAGTCTTTTTGAATATTTTCTCTACACAGGTCAAAAGGAGAAAAATACCACTTGTTAATCAGAACTCATCTAAACTTACACAGTTAATTGGATGATCCTTTCTACGTTCCATTCTTAGGGGGAAAATTAAAAGATAATCTTTAACAGGACAGTTGGCAATGCATGCCCTGGTGTCATGTGGACAAAGTCTTCCTCTCACATCGTCTGTAATGACAGGACTGTGCAATTCATTCACTTTTTTTCAGCAAATATTCACCAAATATCTACTGCATGCTAAAAACTGTCCCCAACGAGAGTCATTATTCCAAAATGTGAAACCCAGGCACATTTTCAATCATTAGAGAAAGGTTATCGTAGGCTTATTGTATTGAACTTAATAAATTTAGGAAAATGTTCAAGTAAGATTTCACCAATAAGGAAGAAAACACAAATGGATTTATCGACAAGCCTTAGTTAATCAGATAGCTCCATGCCAAGCACAGCTCTCCTCCCCAACTCCACTATTGGCTGCCCCTTTTCGTAATTTCGGGACTGTTTTTATTTGAGTAACTGTATGGATCAAGGGGCATTAGATTAAACAAAGAGTCTTCCTTTCTGGCCAAAATAAATGACTGCAACCCTGCAGAAGAACAGGGACGAAGGAATTGCTGCAAGGTAGATAGATCTTCAGGTCGTGAAGGTGAGGCACCTCCATGGCGCTTCAGTTTAGACTCCAAGCACACCATCGCTTCCAGAAACTGCTTCCAATAGAAAATTTTATAGGCATTTTAAACTCTCAAGGGTGACTCCCTGAAAATATCACAGTTGGTCAAAAAACATATGTGCTTCAACTCTTTCTAACTTGTTCTGGTGTTAGCTTATAAAAACTCATAGGTGTATATTGGACTCATTAAACTGAGGGACTCATAAGCATGAGCTCGATCAGGGCAGAGTGCTGACAGGCATTATACATGATGCAAGCTTCCCCACATCATTCTGCCAATGTGCTTCCATTTTAATCCAAAACATTCCCAGCCTGTCAAGCACTAGGCCTCCCTGGAACACACGTAAAACCAATCATGCCACCTCATGCAGAGGTTCTCTGATGTGGACAGATTTCCACTGGACACTGCAAAGAACCCACAACGCCATTTTCACATGTTACTTCAAATCAATCCAAAATCCTGTCTCCAGAGCTAGTATAATAGTGAAACTCCGGGGAAGTAAGTAGAAGAAAACAGAGCCCAAAGCATGCTGCCTGGACAGTAGTCAGGCATCAGATTTATTCATCACTGAGTAAAGCCAGTGAATGTTCTTGACTCAGCTACAGAGATTTCATTTAAGAACAAACTGGGGGGTGGACATGTCTGTCTGTCCGTCTGTTTATTTATTTATTTATTTATTTATTTATTTATTTATTTATTTGTTTGTGACTCTCCCCTGACTGCTGCAATCATATTGAAGTTGAATGCAAAAAGATACTTTTAAATCTCCAAATTTTCTGAAGCGGCCACAGAGAGAACTCACATAAAATACTTAACAATTTCATGTTGACAAATTGGCATGTCGAGACAATTAGCCTCTTTGTAGCAAGATGGTGGACAGATGTATAGAAGAATCGTGAGTCTGATTGTTCTGCAAAAGTCAGTAAGGCTGAGTCTCCAGCAGAGTTATTACGTCAAAGAAGGGAGAGATAAGAATTGGAAACCTGATAGAAAACAGCCAGGCAGGAAACAGGAAGGGAAGAATGTTGAACTGTGGTTGAAAATAATATGGGTAAACTTTGTTCTAAGACATGTGTGGAGTTGGAAGCAAGACACCCAGGAAGAGTGATTATGAGCCATAAATAAGAGGTTTATGACGACCTGAACAATAAAAGACTAGTAAGGAGGTAAATTCCTCATGTTGGAATGTGAGCTCCCTGCAGACCTCGTGAGGAAAAGTCAAGAGAAGAGGCAGAAGAGCTCTGAATTCTAAAGAGAATCCTGAAGAGTAGTAAAGTGAAAAATTAAAAATGATTTGCTTCTCTCAATTAAAATAAATGACAGAAATGCTACCAAACACTGAAATCAATTTGTCTACAGGAGGTTCAAAGGATATTTACTAGTGAGTCATCTTACGAGGGTCATCTGGAAAGTACCCAGCCATGTAATATGGAAAATAGAGGCATTTATGGCTGGATTTTTTCTGGACAGCCCTAGTATATCTAAAAATGTGCTCAATCACGCCACTGGTTATCTGTGCTTATCGCAGATCAGTCTCTACGTTAGGTGAGCCTCAAGATAGGTGTGCTAATAAAAGTTTGTGTGTGACCTGTTTGGGAGGTCAGAGGGAGGATTATACTACGCCAGGTCAATTTAGTTTCCTTTGCAATAGATGGATTATGTTAAAAGGGAAGCAACAATAGTTCCAGAGAATTTGATTTCTCCAAATCTGATATTCTTATCAATAAATGAAGAGTATATGGTCTAAATCATATTTCTCATGTGTGAGTATACAATCAACTGAAGGACTAAACCTGATTATACTCATCATTATTGAGTGAGATGATTGAAATTTATTAATGATTTATCAGTAACTTAGCTGACAAGATGCAGCACAATGTCACTAGAATGTTCAGCAACAAATTGGGCAAAGAGGGAACATTATAAAAAATGGGAAGACAATTAATCTGAATATATCAGGTTAAAACCAAAATGATGTTATTTAGGAATGCTTACAGATTAAATACAAACACACAATTAGGTTAGGCAAAGATTACTTAGATATAATACCACAGGCACAATATGTAAAATTAATTAATTAAAATTAAATAAACTTCATCAGCATTTTAAAATTTTCTGCTCTTCCAAAGACAATGTTAAGATAATGAAAAGAGAAACCACAGACTGGGGGGAAATATTTGAAAATCATATATTCTGTAAAGAACTTGTATTTAGAATATATAAAGAACTCTTAAAAGAACTCAATAATAAGAAATTTTTGAAGTGGGCAAAATTTATGAGCAGATACTTCACTGAAGAAAACATACAGATGGCAAATAAGAACATGAAAAAATTTTCATCATCATTAGTTATTAAGGAAATACAAATTAAAACCACATTGAGATGCCACTGCACATCTAGTAGAAAGTCTAAAATTTAAAAGCTTGAACAAAACAGGTGTTGGAGAAGTTGTGGGTAAAATAGAACTGTCATGCACTTCCAAGGGAAACACAAAATACTGTACCCAGTTTGGAAATCAGTTTGGCAATTTCTTAAAAAGTTAAACATACATTTACCTTGTGATCCAGCCATTCCAATCCCTAAGTATTTAACCTGGAAAAATGAAAACATATATTTATATAAATATTTGTACACTAACATTTATTGCAGCTTTGTTAGCACTAGCCAAAAACTGTAAACAGCTCCACTGCCATTACCAAGGGAAATGAATAAAGAAATTGTGGCATGTCCATACAATGAAATACTACTCCAATATGAAAGGAATGAGCTGTTAATACACACTACAGCATAGATAAATTACAAAATAATTGTGCTAAGTGAAAGGAGCAAAACAAGAAAAAGAAATACATATTGAATAATTCCATTTACACAAAATTTTAGAAAATGCAAACTAATCTAAAAATGGCATAAAGCAGGTCAGTGTTTGCCTGGGGCTTGGGGGTGGGAGCCACGGGGCGTGAGGAAAGTAGGAAGGGGAAGCCGGGAGAGGAATAGTGAAAGGGGCAGAAGGAAACTCTGGGAGTAGTAGATAGTTTATTGTCTTCATTATGTTGATGTTTTTACTGTAGTATACATTGTTGAAACTTACAAAATTATACATGCTAAACATGTCATTTATTATACCTTGATTATTCCTCAATAAAACTGTAAATACACTCACACATACACACCATACTACACACACACACACACACACACACACACACACACACTAAAAGAAGATTCCAAATGAAGAAAGAGAAGAACTGGCATGATAATGGATAATTCAGTGTATCTATATATCATCTATATAACGTGGTTGTCAGAAAGGCAACATGGTATTTTTGTGCAAGAGTTGGCAAATAATCTTTTATTATAACAATATCAGTCATTCCCTTATGCAAGTACAGAGATTGGTCTGGAGTCCATATTTGAAAAATGAGGGAATAACATTTAAAGGAAAATCTATTCATTGCATATGTAATTGGTTGGACTAAAAAGCATATGCATTGAATCATTTAAATTTTCTGAATAACAGCCCCTAGTTTCCCCTTTCAAAATCTCCTTTTTGCTGCGTAGCCACCTCCCTTAACAAAATCACAATTCTGGTTCCATTGTTTCTCCATGTTTGGCAATTAAAACCATCTCATATCCTGTGTAAAGCTTTCTTTTCTCTCCAGTTCTAGCTGAACTATTGGTTCAAGCTGCTAGGGTTGGGAAGCTGAGAGGTTGTCTGCTCTCCTCTCTCCCTCCCCTTCTTTCTTCCTCCTCCTTCACCCCAGCATGTGCTTACTACAAAAGCTTCAGTGGTGGTTTTGGGTAAGATTTGGCATCCTCTTTCTTCAGCAGTCATAAGTCATAGGTGGCAAGTCCATTGTCCCTTTTCCTGTTCTTTGTGACTGCTTCTTTCTTATGGCAGGCACCCAAATGCTGATTGTCTCAGGGGGGTTCATTTACTGTTCTTCAGAGCGCACTTGGGGACCTCTCTCTGGATAGTGATCCCCCAGGTGCAAAAACTGATAAGGCTCTAAGTTTCTGCCTTTTGCTCCCCACTTTTATCCACCAAAATGGGTGACCCAATTCATAAACTTTTTTGCCTTTGGTCGCCTCACCCAAGTGGACATCACTCTCACATGACTCTTGAGGCTCCTGCCAAGATTAAGCCTACTTAAGCCTAACCTCCATTTGACCACAAGAAACTCCCACACTTTCTTGTCAAGTCAAACAGACTGCCCCCATCCCATCCCAGGGCTCCCTCTCACTTCTGCCATCTCTTTTCCTCATAGCAGTGTTACACGTTCTGATGGCTTCGGGTTTAGGGGCACATCAACTTTCAGAGAAGAGACAATTATCCATTCCTAACTATGGAGAGAAGAATATTCTGGACACCCCCATCTTATAGACAGTGGAAGGAACAAATCAAATGCTCCTTCTTACACAAGGCAAAGAGAAGAGGGAGATACCATTGCCACTCAAGAAATTCTGCATTTCCCCCCACATCAGCTCCTTTCCCCAATCACTGTCTTATATCTTTTCTTGATAAATGCCTGAAAACTGTTGAGCCTCTCTCAATGGAATAGAGTAGGGGAGACTCACATTAAGAAGTGAGCCCTCTTTGGACTTGGCCTTCGAGAATTCAGTAAGTGTTCCCAACAAGGGGGCTTCACTGTAACCCCTGGATTACTGCTAGAAGGCTCCCAGGGAAGACGATCTTCATCAGTTCCTACACACCCACATGAGTCTACTTCCTACAGAGCCCTCTGCTCGGCGCTCCAAAGAATTCCAGAGAGAATGGGGATACAAAGTGACAGCAGATATTCAACAGGTAGCTGAATGACCATCATGGTGAAGTAGAACAAGTTCCGTAAAGGTGCCACAGATAAAGGTCCAAGAGATTATACCGCGTCAAGCACAGCTCAGGAAGTGTCTTCCTACACTTGAAACAGAGAAAGATTTTCTGCAGCTGTGGGATCATGAAGACATTGGCATTTGTTCTGAGCCTTGAAGAGAATGAAGAGTTTAAACTTGTAGACATAAGTGGGGAGGTGATTAGAGGTGAGGAAATTTTGGGGAGACAGTAAATCACAAGAGGGAACTTTTTAAGTATCTTTAAGTACAATGTTTCTCAACTTCCTTGATTATAGGAAGCACTAGAGATGCTTGTTAAAGATACAGATCCCTAGCTCCACCCTAGAACTCCTGGATCAGACCCAGAGAAAGAGACGGGGAATCTGGATTTTTAACAAGTAACCTCCTGGGGGATTCTTAGGAAGAAACAAGTTCGGAAAATTACTAATAAAGAATCCAAAGTCGGCTATGAGTAAGAAATGAAACAGTTACCCATCTCAGTGGACAAAAAGGAACAAAAGGCAGCGGGGAGGCTCTCATCCCTATAAAAGTTTGGTGTGGAATAAGCAAGACTCTAATTAAAGGTTCCTAAATACTGCAATAGGCTTTTATGGGAGTTGGAGTCTCCATCCCTGAAAAGCTTTTCATATGGAGGAAATCACTCTTTGCCCTAGAGGGACTGGCTCTGGAGAACAGGCAGAAGACGGAGTTATTTGGGAATCATTTAGGGCTGTGAGAAACTGAAAACCCTCTCAAGCTAGAGAGAATGCAAAGAGTGTATTGTGAGAATACCAGAGAATCTCAAAGAAGCCAAACGGAGGTACCAGAGCCAGACCTTAGGGAAACTGGAATGTCACCAGAGTACTAGCTTTCGACAAGTACTCTCTTACTGCTGTGTCTCTCTGCACCTATATTTAATTCTCTTCTCTCCTCAAGCCAGCTTCTCAATTTAACCATCCGCTGACCAATGACAACTGCATCCTCCAATTCAACATGATGCACCAGATATCCAGAGTAAACCAATACAGTCTCCATGCTCCAGTGCCATACTCCTCCAGGAGATACAATCTGATTGGTCCATATTGGGTTACACGGTCACGCCTGACCCAATCAGCTGTGGCTAGGGGTGTTCCTCTTGGCACTCTGTGAGTGTAGCTGGGAAAAATGATGAGACTTTCACACTAGAATAGGTCAAATGAATCTTCCATTCCCTTAACTTCATATTTTACTCTAAAAACAACCATGTTCTTTCTTTTTTTTTTAATTCATTTTTATTGATAGACTTATTGGGGTGACATCTGTTACCAAGGATTATATAGGTTTCAGGCATACAATTCTATAGTGCATTGTCAGCTTGTTGTATAGTAAGTTCACCACCTAATGTGACTTCTCTTTCCATCACCTTATATTTAGCTTCCCCTCCCTGCTCTCCCACCCCCTCCCCTTTCTCTCCATCCTAGCCCCCTCATTCCCAAATAACATTAAACTATTGATTGTGTCCATGGGTTATTTGTTTGTTTGTTCATTCGAAGAAATACAAATGGCCAGCAGACATATGAAAAAATGCTCATCCTCATTAGCTATTAGGGAAATGCAAATCAAAACCACAATGAGACACCACCTCACACCTGTGAGAATGGCTGTTATCAACAAGACAAGGAATAACAAGTGCTGGAGAGGATGTGGAGAGAAAGGAACTCTGGTACACTGCTGGTGGGAGTGCAAACTGGTACAACCACTGTGGAAGGCAGTGTGGGGGTTCCTCAGAATATTGGGAATGGAGTTACCATTTGACCCAGCAATCCCCCTTCTGGGGATCTACCCAAAACACTTGAAAACCTTTGTCCATGGTCTTTCTTGGAAACCTAAATATTTTAAGAATTGCCCCTCTTGGCTTTACTTTGAGATGTTTACAAAAATGATCACTTGTTGGAATACTGAGAATAAGTAGTACTTATTAATAATGAGTGATCTGGTCTGATTTCAGAATCTTCTGGATAATCTGAATTCTTATCTAAGAATTTCTATGTCTACAAGCTCTACACAAGAAGCATTTTGCTGAAACGTCTCAAACCTTTTTGTTAATCAGTCTCATCATTTTAAAACACACATGCTTCAAGATAAACTTCAATATGTTTGTTTCTAAGTAATTTTCACTTTGCTCACCTGAATATTAAGTTATCTGAAGTGCAGAGAGCTTTTGAAAAGCTACCGCAGTCCCTTCTCTATGAACAAGAAGACTGGCTTTCACCCCCAGTATATGGCATTTGAACCCCATATACCTCAGCTTGAACTTGCTTGGCCAACCTGGCCTCCAAGTGATTCAGCACTAAGCTTATTCAATATTAATTGTCCTTGGTTTTAGAAGGAAATGATTCTTTGTTTCCTGTGATGAAGAGATGTGAAAGACAAGACCCCAAGGCGTAATTCTTTCCAGCAGTTCTTGTAGCACCATGAATGGGGTGGGGTGGGGGGCATGATCCGACTATAAGTCTTGCCTCACAATGCATGCAAGAGCCCCCGTATGCCAAAAGCCCACTGTGGTTCCTCTTCCTCTGATTCTAATGAGCTCTAGTTGAGTCCCCTACCTGCCCTCTATTCGTCCTCCTCTGCATCCCGCTGCCAGTCGTGTTCTCCCACGAGGCACTCTCGTCCCAGAGTATGAGTTACCATTGCCTAGTGACAACGTAGTTTGTAGGGTTTTACTCTTACAAATAGGCTCACCTTAGTATCCCCCCATTACTCTGAGGCTTCAGGACAGAACTATGCAGGAGGAAAACCACCAAGGTAACCAAGAACGCTAAGAAAATTGAATAAAAGAACAGAAGCAAAGGAGGTGTTCACTTATGGAAAAACAAACAACAACAACAACAAAACCCCCACACTTTGAAAAGCTAACAGATTATTCAGCTCAAGTTGCCAGTTCTAGAGAATTCACCAATTTTCCAGAGTTCTCACTTGCCATCAGGGCTAACCCTGACCACGGATGTGCAGACTCTTATAAAGAATGCATTAAAAAAAATCAGGCCAATTGGGAGATGCTATGAATGTATAAGATAAGGAAGCGAGCTAAACAGCACTGTGCTGGTCCGGGGGCCTAAAACGGACCATGTAGGCAGAACTGAGAAGTGAGGCTCTCTGGATGGCACAGAAGGAGAAGCAAACATCTGAACGAAAACAACGAAAATGCAACAAATGATATCTTTCTATTTAAAAATTTTTTATTGAGGTGAAATTTACATAACATACAATCAACCATTTCGAAGTCTACAATTCAGAGGCATTTAGTGTATTCACAATGTTATGCAGCCACAACCTCTTTCTAGTTTCAACATTTTTTTATCACCCCAGAACACCCATACCATTCTCCCCTTCAGCGTCAGCTTTCTGACTTTATAGGTTGTCTATTTTGGATTTCTCATATAAAGAGTCATACACTATGTGTCTCTTTGTGTCTGGTTTCTTTCACTTGTAGGTCTGAATAATATTTCATCTTATGTATATACCGCCTATTGTTTATCCATCCATCCATGGATGGACACTTGAGTTGTTTCTACCTTTTGGCTAATATGAACAATGCTGCCATACATATTCATTTACAAGTTTCTGAGAAGTGAGAACACCATCTATTGTGACACTCAAAAGGAGGGAACAAACATTTTTAAGGTAGGAACTCAGCACCCATTCCCCTACAAATTGCAAGGCGTACAGTAGTACTAACTTGAAAGTTGACCCAGACCCAGTAAAGTAGAAATACCTGGATGTTTTCTTAGCCACATGTCTAACTTGAAAACTTCAGTGGCTGGTGGTAGCACCTAAACACACTTACCGGGGATCCTGTTCTTCACCCAGATAAAATCAGTGGGGATGAAGCTAAACACACTTCTGCCTAGAATAAAGAAAGGTTGTGGCCAAATTCAGAGGTATGTGAACAGGGGTATTTGTAACGATTAATGAATTAATGTCACCGAGAAGTGAGTTCTTGTGCTCATGTCCCTAAAGGCAGACATGGGGTAGGGGCAGGAAGAGGAATTCAGAACCGTGGCCTATTTTTTTTCCCCATGAAACTTGTTTTAAAGGACTGCACAGCTGCAGGAATTGTGTGAGCATTTTTGGGCTGTCAAACCATCATCTGACTTCGTGAAGAATTCTTCCAAGGTGGATTTTATTGGTTTCAGCTGGAGAATCTATCCTACCACACCCTCGTACACCCGCAGCTCCAGCACGAAGCCACATGCCCACCAGGAACTGCCTCTCTCTTCTGGCCTGAAGTGATCAAAAAGCAAGAGTTCACCATGAGGGAAACACGTGGAGTCGATTTGTGCCTCAAGTTAGTCCACAGCTTTCCACAATCTACAGGAGATAAAGCAGGGACAGTGACGTCCCAATAGGCAAGCAGCCAACGAAGTTCACCCTTGCTAAGGGCATTTGTCCTTTTGTGAAATCCCCATTTTCTTTTTCTTTTTGGCAGGCAGTGGTCTTTATTTTCTAAACGTTCAATAGAAAATGTTCAGATTTTCCTTTCTGAAACTCTGGAGCGCCAGCAGCACTCCTGTATTCTGTACCAACATGCACAAGGAGAAATGTTGCTGGCACCAAATAAATAAATAAAGACAGTTTAGGAAAAGGGGTGGGGTGGAAGTGGCTGTGAAGAAAGCAACATCTGCTCTGGCTCGCAGCATTCAACTCGGCCCACCTCGAAGTTCCCCGCACCCCCATTAGGTCTGATGCTCTGATGTTCACAGAGCAGCTCAGCTCTCCTCCAAGTAACCGTGTCGACACAAGGGATCCAACAAAGTGTTGAAAAAGCAACGTGGAGGACCTCCTTCAGGCACACACTGTGAACAGAAGCAGCCATCACTTTAGTTCTCTTTGTTCTGCAACCAAATGTAAGCCTTTGCCAACTCTGGCTTTGAGGACGAGCTTTGAGGAAGACTATTGCAGGATCATATTTTCCACGTTGGAGATAAATTCTAAAAATTTCCAGGCTCATCATGAAGGAAAAGTTCTTGAAGATAAATGAATCCAGCCAACCAATCTTTACTTTAGGAACACTGAGACAACTCTGTCACCATCGACGTACACTCAGACACTGCAGAGACGCCCCAGCAAGAGAGAGAGAGACAAAGAGAGTTCTCGAGTAGGGAGTCAGTCCGACGTGTCTGAGAGTACAAGTTCAAGCAGACCTCGAAATAAATAAGACTTACCATTTTGGTGTACTTGTGTTCTAAAGAACATTCTTACTGAGATAGAAAACATGAAATTCCACTACAATCCCTGACTTTTAATTGTGGTAAAAAAAAATTACCTGAATTTCAACATTTTAACCATTTTTAACTCGACAGCACAGTAGTGTTAACCATATTTACATTGTTGTACAAAGGATCTGCAGTATTTTTTTATCATGCAAAATTGGAACCATACTCTTTAACAATTTCTCTTTTTTTCCCTCTGAGAAGCACCATCCCACTTTTCGTTTCTAAGAGTTTAGAGTCCCTGACTTTTAAAACTGTAAATAACTTAAAAACCATCTATTCCAAACTTCTCATTTTCAGCTAAGTAAACTGAGGTGTGGCATATTTAAGCTACTGGTCAAAGGGTGGCCAGTGAGCCATGGAACCAGGGCTAGGAGCTCTGCTACCTAAACCCAACCCTGTCCCAATGTAGCATCATAATAATAATTTAATTATGGTGTTTGTTGTCTTTTATCATTCAAATCAATGCTCATTTCCATACAAAACAAATGCCATTTTGCAGTAATTAATATACAAATATCAAATTACAATTCCAGAAATATTTTGTAAATTGAGCGAGGCAATCAAGAAAGTTTATGGCCATCACATATCCTTCCCCTATGCATTCTGCTCAGGCTTGAGGGAACAGTATAAAATTCCCATAGAGAGTCTGGGGAAAGTTCTGCATTAGAAAAAAGGTGAGTATTTATCCTAAATAATTGAAAATTCTGGAGAGAGTTCAATTACATCAAGGATGAGAACAGTCATTTCTTATGTGCAATAAAGTCACAGTAAGTATAAGACTTAGAGAGGAAAAGAAGGTACTGATCACAGGTATGCTTAGACATGAGAATGAATGACACAAGAATGCTGGGAGATCACCTTTCCTGAAGGTCATTAGACTTTGTCTCCAGACTCTCACCATTGTGACATCACTAAGTGAACTCTTCATGTTTCCTTTCCAGGCTTCAATTCCGTGACTCGAAAGCACCAGGGTTTACACAGGCCATCCCAGGGACCCAGATATGGGCTGAGAACTACATCAGGGACCATGTGCATCCCAGAGGGAGCTTTTTCTCTGGGACAGCAGAGCAGAGATTCTGGTAACACTGTGGGGAAGACTTCCCCTTTCTCCCGGCATCCTCGTAGTCTAACTGGGTAACATCGCTAGGAGGCAAGAGAGAGTTGAGCCCAGAGCTATGACCCTAGAAAGGCTAAAATTGTTTTTGTGAGATCACAAGTTTGAGCTGGCTCTAGAACTCCAAAAATGAGTTTCCCAGTCCTGTGTACAGTAAATAAATGAAGGGCAAGGAAGCCACAATGCCATCCAAGGTCACGGGCGGCAACAGTAAAACTCATGGTTAGGAGTTTGGACTGTGGGACACAACATGTCTGGATTTGAGTCTTACCCCTGGCTACAAGCCCTTGGACAAGTCATTAGACTTTTCTCTGCCTCAGTTTCCTGGTGTATAAAATGAGGGTGATACTTGTGACTACCCCCAAGTGTTGTGGGAAAGATAAAATGGATTAATATATCTAAATCACTTAGCAAAGTGCCTGACCAATGATAAGCACTCAAAAAATGTTAGCAATTATTAATAATCCTCTCCACCGTGTGCACCTTGGTCTTTTTAGTCACTCTATCGTTTTCTCTCTCTCCTCTTTTTTTTCCTTAACACCTTTACTTTTTCCCTTGTTTTCCCTTTATCACCCACCTATGCCACCATTCATCCCCATGGGCAAGACCGATCTCATCTTTCATGATTTAAGAGACAGTCAAAAGGACTCTTCTGATACAATATAAAACTTCCTTTAAAATATCATAATTAGACATTCAATTCTATGAGTAAATAATCATCCTTTTTAATGTAAAAGTCTTGGGAGAAGTAAATTATTAGCCTGGCTCCTCATTACTCTGGTACAGCCTCTTGCAGTTACATCTGTCTGCAATTACCTTGTTTATTTATTGATTGTTTAATTACTATCCTCCCCAAGTTCTGTAAAAACAGGAGCTTATCAATTTTGTTCACCACCATCTTCCCAAACCCTACAACAGATCCTTGCACATAGTAGATGCTCAATAAATAAATATTGGTCAAACGTCATAGGGCTAAATTATTTACTTCCCCTCCAAATGTGCCATGTTGTCCACTCTCCCACTCTCTGAATGTGCTTTTTCCTCTGCACAGAATTTAAGATTCATTCCAGATGCTCAGTGACTGCCTACTATGTGTTTTCCCATTCCTACCAGTTCTCCAGGGCTCAACTCAGGCATTTTTACTTCCACAGAGCCTTCTATGATCCATCTAGGTGGGGTTAATGCTCTCAGTCAGCTCCCAAGGTGCCCTGCCTCATGGCTTAGAATTCCTGAAATCTTCATGTGTCAGCAAATCCCTCAATATCACCAAGTCTATAGTTTCCACCATCAAATTGCTCCTGGAGTAGATAACAGCAAAACCTGAGTTCCAAAGAGACAATATATTGTGGAGGGAAGGAAAGGATGGGGTCACAGGGAGCCTGCTAGACACAATTACTCATTCAATGACCTCCTCCCCTGACCAAAATTCTAAATGGTCTATGTTAGACCTTGAGGATAATTTGAGGACAGTCAAAAATCTCTAATATCAAATCTGTGAATGTCAAAGTTTGAGTTTTATAACTAAGAACTCCTTGAAGAGAGAAACCTGGTCTTTCTGTTTCCTCACACTTGGCCCAGTGTTGAAAAACGCTACAACGTCCACAAAATTTGTGAACTTAATGAATGTTTTTGAACTTCTATCAGTTTAATTACTTTGGGACATTATATTCTCCTTCTTTAAAAATCAAATATTAAAGGATTTTAATGATATGGTTTTCCCATCATAAAAACACAATTTTTAAAAATAAATGAAGATTTCATTTTACTTATTTCTTCTCCAAGTTGAAATGATGCATTTAAGGCAGAAAATCCAGAAATAATATAGGCTCAGAATGGAATTCCAGACACCTCAGTAGACAACCCAAATCGAGACACAGGTCTTGGCAAGTGACCACCCACCCACTTAGGTAAGGCCGCTGTCCGCCATTCTACAATGATGCTTTCTGGAGATACTTTCTGGGGGTGAGAGACAACTCTCAATATGTGAAAGAGCTAGTGACAGGCACAGGCTCTTTGGGTTAGGGAACTAGTCCCCCTGCTCCCTAACCCAAAGATAACCAGTAGCTTTAAGCCTTATTTCTCAAGTTAAGTCAAGCACAGAAGACGTGTTGCGACTCTCCATCTGTGGGAATGTACCCTCAGTTACCCATGGGAACAGATAATAAAGTGGGTTGAGATCAACATACCCAGTTTTATTTCTAGACTACTTAGTCAAAACAGAAACAGCCTAAAGTTGACAAATATTCTCAACTGTATCATAGCAATGATTTATATCTTGTAATCTTAAGATTGACTCCAAATGTGTCAAAGAAGAGACTGCACCATTTCAAGAAATTTAATTTTTGAAGTAGAAATAAATTAGAGTTGTTGTATCAGTTCCAGACAGTTAAGAACCTCACCCTGATATATGTCTGTGCAACACATCCTCCATTAAAATCCTCTGCTCCATTGCTGAAAGAGAAAACGCACTGGAATGATTTTGAGACAAATTTAGACATGTTGGGCAACAAACTATGCAGACAGCTGCTTGGTATGCAATTAAAATACCACTGGTGGGAACAACTGCTCTGGCAATAAAAATGGGAAATAGACTTTTCCCTTCAGGAAACCAATTCCAGTTGACAGCCTCACTCAGCAAACTGAGATGGAGTTCTTAGCGTAGCTCCTGGTGAGGGGTCCGCCTGACCCCATTCAGCACCTGACCAGCCACCGACAGACTACACAGAGGGGGGTCAGAAGTACTCGTGGAGCGGAAGCAGGAGAGCTCCACACACTTCACATGCCGCGTTCACAGACAAGGCGCAGCTGGCGGGGTTCCTCAGCAGCTGGCGGGGTTCCTCAAGGCACTCTACTGAGGCAGTTTTCTGGGAGCAAGTTGTAAGAGCTGCCCTGGAATCTGAAATCATGACAGCCTTTCTCAGTGTTCTAGAGGGGACACGTTTGAGCTAGAAGTCACCAGGTACATATGACACGTCCAGGAAGGCCCATGTAGTTTCTAGGGGAGACATCTACTCTCTTCACAGTACTTTGAAAATTCCAAAATGGCAGTTAAGCTGTTCATTTAATGAAGAAAAGGCCACACTTTTTTAATGAAGGTAACACTGATTATTAACATTGTATAAGTTTCAGGGGTACAAAGCTGTATACACTATAGCGTGCTCATTACCAAAAATCTAGTTTCCATCAGTCACCATGTATTTGACCCCTTACCCATTTGCCCTTCCCCCACTCCCCTTCTCATCTGCTAATCACCAGTCTGTTGTCTGTGTCCATAAGTTTGGTTTGGTTTGGATTTTTTGTTCACCTATTTTTTCGTTCTATACTCCACATATGAGTGAAATTATACAGTTGTTGTTCTTTTCCATTTGACTTATTTCACTTAACATGATAATCTCAAGATCCATCTATGTTGTTGCAAATGGCAGGATTCCATCTCTTTTATGATTGAGTAGTATTATACCTTCTTTATGCATTCATCTATTGATGGACACTTGGGTTGTTTCTGTATCTTGGTTATGTATACTATATACACTGACTAATCAATAACCAAACTTTCCTAATTGTCTCATAATTTTTGTATTATTTGTTCAAATTGACATCTGTATATTGTAATTGATACACCTCATATCTGTCTGTAGCTGTCTCTCTCTCTCTCTCGCTCTCTGTCTCTCTTGCAAATTATTGTTGAAAAAACCAGGGGTTTTTTTCTGAATTATTTCTCACACTCTGAATTTTCCTTGTTATATGCCCACAGTGTCATTTAACATGCTCCTCTTGCCCATTTCTTCCTGTAAACTCAGTTAGGTCTGGAAGCTTGATTACATTCAGGTTTGTTTTGGGTTGTTGTTATTGTTGTCATTGTTGTTTCGACAAAAGTATTTAGTGAGTGGTTAAATACAGGCATCAGGAAGCATATTGTATCTGGTTGTCTCTTTTTTGTGTGTGATGTTAACAGCCATTACAGATCGTTGTCTGAATTATTGTTTCATTATTGGTTGGAAAATGGAGATATTGTCAATCTTTAAAGAGAATGGTTCTTCATCAACTATTTGACTGGCCTAAGGTACACCTTGCACCAAAAATAAAAAGGTGAAATGCTTAAATCTTTCCCTTGGTCAATTCTCAAAAGAATGAGTTAGTTCCCTAGTATCCTCAAAAGGATTTTTCTGTTTTTATTTTTAT
>PVJL010010994.1:5459-17478 GCA_004026885.1 Lyroderma lyra
CCTCTCCCACCCCCTCCCCTTTCTCCCCTCCCTAACCCACTCGTCCCCAAATAAACATTAAACTATCGATTGTGTCCATGGGTTATTTGTTTGTTCAGTTCTTTTTTTCTTTGCTTTCAGTTTTATATTCCGCATATGAGTGAAATCATGCAGTTCTTTGTTTTTTCTGTCTGGCTTATTTCACTTAGCATGATGATGATCTCCAGGTTCATCCATTTTGTTGCAAATGGCAATATTCTCTTTGCCTAGCTTGAAAAGGCTATGCCACTTGTAAACCATGCATTCCCCAGGACAACAGTCCCCGTAAATCACTAGTATCTCTTCCAAAATGGTTTGAGGTGTTTTCCCTTGTTTTATGAGGAACTTCATGACAGTGTGAAATTCAATTTTTTCCATACCTGGGGTTTTCTTCACTTTTGATGTGCTTCTTTGGTGATATCTGAAAGAACACAGATGCCAGTAGGCTGAAATTTGATAAATATAATAAGTCACACAATCAAACTGTGTGCATTAGTACTCTCACCTCTCCAATAACCTCCCCATTCCACAAATTTCTTGGCCACCTCTTGTATCTTAAACTTAAGATGTCCAAAACTAAACTCTTCATTTCTGCTTTCTCTGATCCTTCAATGTGGTCCTCCCTTATGTTTCCTTTTCTCAGTGGTTGTAAGGCAGCTTCACCAGTTTTTATAAGCCAGAAACTGTGATTCTTATATCTCTGTCACATTCACTTCCAGTTTATTTAGAGTCATATTGATTCTATCACCTAAATGCATTTTAAATTTATCTGCTTCTCCAACTCCATTGCTACCATACTAGTCCAAACTAACACCTTTTCTTACCCAAACTACTATGAAGTCCTCCTGACTGCCTTTATCATCTTTTCAGAGTAAATGGCATTTATTAGATGAAATTCCAGAAATATGAAACACCAGGCAAATTATATCACCATTCATGTAGAAACACTGAATTTGCCTATTTTTCACTATTCTTAATATTTACCCTTTCTATACTTTTGCATATTAAAATATGCAAAAGACACTAACTTTCACTTTTTGAAACCATGTGCCACTAGTAAGTAAAGTGTCAGAGAGAACAGAAAAAAAAGTAAGGGCTGTAATACCAACATATTGGGAAAAAAATGTTTCCAAAACAACTGATAAAACAATTTTTTAAAATTCTTTTTGGGTTTTGGAAATACTAGTAGACATGTGGTCACATGCAAACCTTAATTATTCTGATAATATCATGGATATAGAAAAGAGTTTAGAATTCAGAATGCAAATTTAATGTTTCTTTTTCTGGTTTTAGAAATAAACAAGCAGTAATTTCCCTTTTAAAATGTCTAAGGTGAATGGGAAAAATGCACATAAATGGAATTTTTCTTTTAACTGAGAAATTGTGGAGAGCAAATGCCCACTTTTCTGTACCCTTAGTTCTAACCAAATTCTCATCAAACTTTTTTCTTTCTTCTCTCTTTCTTCCTCACTTCCTCCTTTTCTTTCCATTGAGATGTAATTTATATATCATAAAATGCACCCCATGAAATCACACAATTGAATGGTTTTTAATATAGTTGGAAAGTGTTGCAACCATCATCACTAATGTCAGAATATTTTCATCACCCCCCTGAAAAAGCCTCCATACCCACTCTATTTTCTGATTTTCTGAATTTGCATGCTCTATTTCATATAAATGGAAATCATAACAATATAAGGCCTTTTGAATCTAATTTTTTTCACTTAGCATAATGTTTTTGAGGCTCATCCACATTGTAGCATATATTAGTACTTCATTACTTCATAAGACTAGATAATATTTCATTGTAAAATTATACTATATTTTGTTTACTTATTCATGAATTGATGGACACCTGAGTTGTTTCCACTTTTGAACTGCTATGAATAATTCTTCTATGGACATGTACAAATTTTTGTGTGGGCATATGTTTTTGATTTTCTGGGTATATATACCTAGGAGTAGATTTGGTGGATCATATGATTACTCTATGACTTTTTAAGGAACTGCCAAACTGTTTTCCACAGTTGCTTCACCATTTTACATTCTCACCAGTAATGAAGAGGGGTCTAATTTATCCACATTCTTGTCAATACTTATTATTGTTCATCTTTTCAATTATAGTCAACCTAGTGGGTATTAAATGGTATCTCATTGTGGTTTTGATATGCATTTTCCTAATGACTAATAATTTTTAGTGTATTTTTATGTGCTTACTGGTCATTTGTATATCTTCTTAGGAGAATTACCTATTTAAACCTTTTCTTATTTTTTAAAAATTGAAACTTTTTCTTTTTTTTTGAGTTATAACCTTTATTAACATTTTGATTTATATCCTTTTAGAATTTTCCCTATGCAATCTATATGTTCAATATCTGTAAGTATGTGCATATTTTACAAAATAGAAGCTGTTCAACTGTTCTATAAACTGCATTTTCTTTTTAAAATTTAAAAATAATTTTTAATTACAGTTGACATACACTATTATATTAGTTTCAGGTGTATACCATAGTGATTAGACATTATATACCTTATGAAGTGATCACCCCAATAAGTCTTGTGCCCATCTAACACCATATATAGTTATTACAATATTATTGACTATATTCCTTATGCTGGACCTTTACATCCCTGTGACTATTTTTATAACTGGCAATTTGCATTTTCTTCCCTATTTATTTATTTAAAATTTATTGGAGTGACATCGATTAGTAAACATTTCAGAGGTCCCAGGTGTACAATTCTACATTGCCTTGTCTATGTGTTGTATTTTTTGTTCATCACCCAGAGTCGGTTCTCTTTCCATTACCATATATTTGTGTCCTTGTCTCTTCTCTGCCACCACCTCCCCCCTTACCCTCAGGTAACTACTGAAGTATTGAGTGTCCATGAGTTTTGTTTCTTTGTTGTTTTCTATTTTATGTCAACAATCAAACTAAATTTCTCCATCCCTTTCCATTATTTTGTCCACTCTCCCATCACTTCTCCCATCTTAAAGAAGTCCCTGTAACATTCTTTGTAGTACTGATTTGGTGGTGATGTATTTCTTTACCTTTTCCTTATCTGAGAAGCTCTTTATCTGTCCTTCAATTTTGAATGCTAGCCTTGCTGGATACATTATTCTTGGTTGTAGATCCTTGGTTTTCATCACATTGAATATTTTCTGCCAATCCTTCCTGGCCTATAAAGTTTCTGGTGAGAAATAAGCTAATAATTGAATGGGTGTTTCTTATAAGTTAGTACTTGTGTTTCTCTTTTTAGAATTTTCTTTTTAAAATTTTAGAATTTTCTATTTTTCTTTAACTTTTGCCATTTGAATTATGGTGTGTCTTGATGTGTTCTTATTTATGATCATCTTATTTGAGATTCTCTGTGCATCCTGGATTTGTATGTGTATTTCCTTCACCGGGTTAGGAAAATTTTCATTCATTATTTCTTCAAATAATTTCTTGATCCCTTGCTTTTCCTCTGTCCCTTCTGGTACACCTATGATTCTGATATTCTTCTGCTTAAAATTGTCCCAGAAGAATGTCAAACTATCTTCATTTTTCTGGATTCTCATATTTATCTTTTCTAAATGGATGTTTTCTGCTGGATTTTCCTGCAAATCACTGCTTTACGCTTCTATTTTATCTTGTTTGGTGACTTTTATTTCATTCTCCATTTCAGTTAATGTAGTCATTATCTCTGTCTGGTCCTTTATAATGGTTTGTAAGTCTTCTTGAATGCTTGCTATCTGTCTTGAAATTATCATTCAGTTCCTTAAGCATTTTTGTAATCGTTGCTTTGAGCTCTGTTTCTGATGGGTCATCTGTTCCCACCTCTTTAATTCTCTGGTTTCTCATATTTTCAACCTCTCTGGACCCTACCACTTGCAGTTCCTTTGGTGTTTGCTTCTGATACTGGGTGGGCAGAAGTCTGTGGGGAAGGTGGGTTTGCAGCTTTGTTTTCTTCTGTGTTTTTGGGGGCCATGCACGGAGTCTGGGTACAATTGTGCCTTTCTGTTCTCAGTTTGCCCCAGTGCAGATTCTGTCCTGAGCCTTGGGGGTCAGCTGTCCTGTATGCCAGTGCTTCAAACTGTCTTGGTTTTGGGCCAAAACAACCACACATGCAACCTCCTTTCTCCTTCTCCTTTCTGGCCTGAGCGTTCGTGCTGTGGCTCCTCACCACCCAGTCAGTCCCCCTCCTGTAGGAACAACAGTGAAGTATAGCCACTGAGGTTTGTGGATTGGTCTGCACCTCCTGGGACCAAAATGATGTGGGTGCAGTATCTTGTGCCCCACCTGTGGGACCCTCTTCCTCTGTCCCGTGGACTGAGTGAGGTCCAGAGCACTCTCCTGCCACTTTCTTCCTCCTCCCTCCCCCCCAGTGATGGAGTTCCCAATGGGGACCTGCATGGCCGCATCCCTACCCTTCTTATTTCTCCTTTGTTTAACCCTCTGACCTCCTGTAGGTACCTTAATGTGACGAGTGGGTTTCTTAGCTGTGATTGTGCGATGGGTAGAGGGTCCTTGGTTGAGGTATAGGTTTTCCAGAGGTCGCTCTCATGCCGCCATTTTGTTGTGTGGGTGTCTCTCTCTCTTTTTTTTTTTTTACTATGGTAATTGGTAGTATTACATCAGTAGTGTCTGGGATTTTTAATTTATTATTAATAAATAATAGAGATTATTGTTGAAATATTGTCCTTTTTCTTTTTTGCATCTGTTGAGATGACCATATTTTTATCTTTCATCTACTGATGTATTTAATTATTTCATAGCTTTCTTGATATTTAACATGTTGAATTTTAGCAATAAATAATACTGTGTATGTTCAGTTGGATTTATTTGTATAAAGTGCTTTGCCATACATATTAATATTGGGAATGGCATCTATTCAAGGTACAATAGCATAGACCTAGTAAAGACTGTTAATACACACAGTACTTATTTTAGGAGAAAGCTAATGTTCAGAAGAAGTTCAGAGCTGCAGTTAGGGTCAAACCATTCAGTTTCTCCTGTAGGAGTGCATTCTAATTGGAGAAATGAACCATTTCAGCAGAGCTTTATTATGGTCAGTGAATATGTACCCCCCCTTCCCCACTTTGAATTAGTTATTTGGATTTTTTTTTTGTAGTTGTTTTCTGACCTCATTTTAACTTAATATATCTTGTACTGCTTTCCATGTCAGTCCATATTATAGTTCTAAATCATTCTTTTTAATTGATTTGTCATTTTCCCATGGAAGGGTTTACTATCATTAATGCAACTCTCTCTCTCTCTCTCTCTCTCTCTCTTTTTTTTTTTCCTTGTATGTGGGTAGTTTCCTGGCTGGGAATCAAACCCAGGCCACAGCATTGACAGCACCACCGCCAAAACCTTAAGCCACTACACCACTAGGGAACTCCTGCAACTCTCTTATATTGATGAATATTGTTTATAATGTTTGTAATTATAGACAATGCTTCAGTAAACATTCTTATAATTTGGGTAGTTTTGTGGGACAAGTCTGTAAAGCTAGAATTAAACTATGTTAATGATAAAAGATACATTTTATTTTAGTATAAACATGTGGTTATTGTAAACGTTTGAGTAATACATTAAGGTTTATCAGAAATAAAAATTACCATCAATATCTTACTTAAAGATTACCAGTTTTATTTATCACTTAATATGTGTCTACGGTGCTATTGTGCTGTCATTTTGTATACATTAACTTATTTAACACCTGTGACAATACTGAAGGGTCAACATTATTATATTCAACTTTATAGATAAGGAAACTAAATCTTGGGGGGAATGAAGAAACAGCGACAATAACATGACTAGTAAGTAATTGTATTCTGACCAAGGCACTATGTTAGCTAGTGTTCCTATGTGTGCAATACATGAAATTATTGTCTCCATTTCTTAGACTGGAAAACTGAGGTTTAGGGAAAATTTACTTGTAGGTATCTTGTCCTGGGCCAACAATGAGTGATTGGCACAGTTGAGTTTCCAACCTGGGTCTAATTACAGAGCCTTTGTGTTTTCCTCTAGATTATATTTTCTGGATCTTCTTTATGGATTTTTTTAAAACTATATTTTTATTTTTTTTTATTTGGGAGGTTCCCTGACTGGAAATGAAACCCAGGCCATGGCATTGAGAGCACCAAAGCCTAGCCATTACACCATCAGGGAACCCCCAACTTTATGGATTTTTTATGATTATAAAAGTAATTCATTTTTATTTATGAAACTGTAGGAACCATGGTCAAGTTTAGTCAAGAAAATGCACATAACAAATCCCATCCCACTGCCCACTAATAACTACTATTTTTGGTATTTCCTTCCATTATTTTCTATGTACACAGGCCTTTCCTTTCCCATCTTATGGCCTTTGCATATTTGTACCTTTTGTTTTCCCTCTTCTTCCAGATCTTCACTCAGCTGGTTCCTTGTTATTCAGGGCTTAGTTTAAATGTCATCCTCTCAGATAGTGCTTTCCCGACCATTTAACTTAAAGGAGCTCAAAGTTACTTTTGAGCTTTTACCCTGTTTCATATTCTTTGTAGTACTTACTGCTTTTTATTTTAAAATTTTTGTTTTACTTTCTGTCCCCACCCTCGAAGCTAGACAATAACACACAGAAGGATGAGGACTATGTATATATTGATCCCTTTTGTATATCTTCTTTGTCTAAAACAGTGCCTGCTACATTGTATGCTCTCAATAATTTTTTTAAATGCATGAATGGATGAATACTCACAGGAGTAAAAGTAAGAGAAGTATACAGATATTTTTTAGTAGATTTAGGTGTCCAGATACCTACCACATGACTGTTTCCTTATTGAATCACATTTAATAGGGACTATCCTTATCCCTCTGAAAGTTTCACCCCACAAATCATCATTTACTATCTTAGCACATTAAAGTGCCTTGTTCACTAACATATTAAATACATATTTGTTTATTGCATGTTTCTCCCATTTAGAATATAAGCTATAAGATGACCTTCCATTTTGTTCACTGCTGTAACCCCAGCATCTAGAATGGTACATGGCACATAGTAGGTACTTAATAAATGTTTGTTGAATGAATAAGCATCCATTGATATCAACAGTGTATTTACAATCCTGCCCCTTGGACTGAGAAACCTGGATCTGTGGGACACATGTATTTGATGGTCTCCAGTCATTGTGGGCCTCAGACATGCCTTAGGAAAGAGGGAAAGATGGCATGGGGGGAAGCATGGTAACATGTATGAGGCACCTAAATTTTATCTTTTCTCAGAAATTGTTTAGATAGATATTACTATCTACATTATGTAGATGAGGACACTATGGCTTTAAAAAGTTAAGTACTTTGATTTAGGCCATCCAGCTAGAAAGTGACTGAGCAGGGAATTGATAACAAATATGAATCAAGAACCCAGAAGGCTGATATTCATCCACAGACTGTCAGAGAGTGTGGCCCTCATGCTGGTCACCACCAGATTTTGATCCAGTCTCACTTTTATACAAAGGTTGTTAAAGCACTGCAAAATCTGTAGATTGATAACACTGGTTTTGAATGTATGTCAGTGTATTCTTAAATATTTTACAAAATATGTTTTATAATTAAAGATAAGTAAGTAAAACACTCTTTCTGTATTCCTTAAAACACCACTGAAAGTCATATTAAAAATGGTATTAGGACATTTGCATCATACATCACAGGCAGAGGGTTAATATATTTAATAATAAGTATCTCTTGTATTTCCTGCAAAAGAGATGGAAATTAACAAGAGATTTAGAGAAAAAAATCAATTTAAAGAGATACTCATGGCATTCATAATTCAAAAATTGCAAATGAAAACAAAATTTCTTTTTGTATATATCAGGCTGACAAAGATGAGAAGTAAATAACAGCCAGCATCATGCAGGATGTGGCAAAACAGGTATTTTTGTACTGTGTGGATAGCATGCAAATTCCTGTATCTTTTTTTGGAAGACAATTTGGCACTATCTACTACAATAAAATAGATTCATACCATTTGATTCAGAAATTACACTTTGAGGAACTTATCCTACAAAATCCTCTCTTAAATATACAAGTATGTTTGTACAAAATTAATTGCAGTAATATTTACAATTGTTCAATTAATAACTGATTGAAAAATTAGAAGAGTGAAAAACCAGAAAAAAATAGTAAAATGCTAGAAATGACCAAATATCCACTAATGGGAGAAAAGATAATTATATCTGAGTACAGTACTTCCAAACAATCAAATATTCCACAGATCTAAAGAGAATAAAGAACTTTTTTTTGAATTGAAAATAATATGTCCAAGATATATTAAGTGGGAAAATATCTTGCAATAAAGCTTTTGCAAAATAAGTATAAATGCACATCCTTTTTTTTTGCTTTTTGGCATGTGGGTAGCTCCCTGACTGGGAATCAAACCTAGGCCGCAGCGTTGACAGCACCAACGCTGAAGCCTTAAGCCACTACACCATCAGGAACTCCCACACATCTTTAAATTAATAAAACATATACATAAAATATTAATAATGTTTTTAACTGGAAAGTGGAAAAGAGTGATTTTTCCCCTTTTTGCATTTATGTGTTTCTAAATTTTCCAAAAAGAAAATACAATTTGTGTAATAAGCAATTAAAAATGGGAATATATTTTTATCAGAAATTATTAGGGTCCATTAATGGAAGCTTCAGTTATATAATATCCAATAAATTTAACATGCTATAAATTTTTTTGGATACATGCAATATATATAGGTGAAGATACAGTTTCAGAGAAATTATATATGTTTTAAAAGGGTGAGGACACACTTTGGTGACAGTATAAAGTGTTTTCTTCTAATTATATTTTCTATATCTTCTTTATGGATTTTTATTATTATAAAAGTAATTCATTTTTATCTATAAAACTGTAGAAAGCATGCTATTTTAGGTGTTTCCTTCCATTATTTTCTATATACACAGGGTCTTTCCTTTCCTGCCTTGTGACTTTTGCATATTTGTCCCTTTTGTTTTCCCTTTTCTTACAGATCTTCACTTGACTGGAAAATAGGTCAATTTTCAAGAATTGACATTACTCTAGAAAATAAAAGAAAAACATAGATGAAAAGTGTATTCATAACAGAACTTGAATTATGAAAACAATCTTGAAAAGAAAAACAAAGCCAGAGACATCACACACCCTGATTTCAAACTATGTCACAAAGCTATAGTAATTTAAACAGTAAGGTCTTAGCATAAAAACAGATGCATAGCTCAATGAAACAGAATAGAGAGCCCAGAAAGAAACCCACACATATATGGACAATTACTTTATGTGAAGGAACAAAAAATGGAGAAAGGACTGTCTCCCATAAATGGTATTGGAAAAATTAGACAGTGACAGAAAAAAGAATGAAACTGGAGCACTATCATACGCCATACACAAAAATTAACTCAAAATGGTTTAAAGATTTGCACAGTAACAACTTCAAACCATAAAACTCCTAGAAGGAAACATAGGTAGTAAGCTCCGTCATGTAGGTCTTGATGATTTTTTTTTTTTTAAATCTGATACCATAAGCCAAAAAAAAAAAAAAAAAAAAAAAAAAAAAAAAAAAAAAAAAAAAAAAAAAAAAAAAAAAAAAAAAAAAAAAAAAAAAAAAAAAAAAAAAAAAAAAAAAAAAAAAAAAAAAAAAAAAAAAAAAAAAAAAAAAAAAAAAAAAAAAAAAAAAAAAAAAAAAAGCAAAACAAACAACAACAACAACAAAAACAAGTGGGGCTGCATCACGTTAAAAGACTTCTGGACAAGAAAGGAAACCATCAATAAAATTAAAAGGCAACTTACTGTATGGAAAAAAATTTGCAAATTATATAGCTGATCAAAGGCTAATATCCAAAAGATATAAAAAAACTCAACAGCAATAAAAACAAACAAAAAAAACCCAACAAAACACTGATTAAAAAATGGGCAGAAGATCTGAATAAACATTTTTTCCAAAGAAGACATACAGATGGCCAACAAGTACACAAAAAGATGCTCTATATCATTAATCATCAGGGAAATGCAAATCAAAACCACTATGAGATACACCTCACACTTGTTAGAATGGCTATTATCAAAAAGACTAGAAATAACCAGTGTTGGCAAAGATGTGGAGAAAAGTGAACCTTGTGCACTGTTGATGGGAATGTAAATTAGTACAGCCTCAATAGAAAATGATATGGAGATTCTCCCTCCACCCCCAAATAAAACAATCATATGATCCAGTAGTTCCATTTATGGGTATTTATCAGAAGAAAATGAAAACACTAACTCAAAAATATAAGTGCACCTCTATGTTCATTGTAACACCATTTACAATAGCCAAGATATAGAGAAATGTTTCCATCAATGGATGACTGGATTTTTAAAATTATGGTATGTACATTCACTGTAATATTATTTAGCCAAAAAAATGAATGAAATCCTGCTATTCGTGACAACATGAGGACATTGTGCTAAATGAAATAAATCAGACAATGACAAATACCATATGATCTCTCTTTTATATGGAATTTATACCTATATATACCAAGCTCATAGATACAGAGAATACATTGGTGGTCGCCAGAACCAGAGGTGGGTGGTGGGAGAAATCGGTGAACTATTAGTGTGTGTGTTTTAGTTTAAATAAGTTCAATAATTTACAAAACAACAAAAGAGAAAGGATAGTCATTTGAACCAGCAGTGCTGGAACAATTGGAAATCCATATAAAAATAATAAGCCAGACAGAACAAACGAAGAACTATATGACTCCAATCGTTTATGGAATATAAAATTGAAAGCAACAATGAAACAAAAACTCATGGTGGACACAGTCAGTAGTTTAGTGGTTACCTGAGGGTAAGTGGGGAGAGGGTGGGAGGGGAGGGAGGAGGAGTCAAACATATGGTGATGGAAGGAGAACTGACTCTAGGTGATGAACACATAATGCAACACATAGACGATGCACTGTAGAATTTTACACCTGGAACCTATGTAATTTTTGCTAACCAATATCACTCCAATAAATTTTTTTAAATTCATTTTTATTGTTAGACTTATTGGGGTGACATCTGTTAGCAAGGATTACATAGGTTTCAGGCATACAATTCTACAGTGCATTGTCAACTTGATGTATAATAAGTTCACCACCCAGTGTGAGTTCTCTTTCCATCACCTTATATTTAGCTTCCTCCCTCCACTCCCACCCCCTTTCCTTTCTCCCCTCCCTAACCCACTTGTTCCCAAATAAACATTGAACTATTGATTGTGTCCATGGGTTGTTTGTTTGTTTGTTCATTTCTTTTCTCTTTGTTGCTTTCAGTTTTATATTCCGCATATGAGTGAAGTCATACAGTACCTTGTTTTTTCTGTCTGGCTTATTTCACTAAGCCTGATGACCTCCAGGTCCATCCATTTTGTTGCAAATGGCAATATTTCATCTTTTCTTATAGCTGAGTAATATTCCACTGTGTAAATGGATCACAGCTTCTTTATCCAGTCATCTGTCGCAGGGCACTTTGGTTGTTTCTACATTTTGGCCACTGTGAACAGCGCTGCGATGAACATTGGGGGTACATAAGTCTTTGTGGACAAAGGTTTTCAAGTCTTTTGGGTAGATCTCCAGAAGGGGGATTGCTGGGTCACATGGTAACTCCATTCCCAATTTTCTGAGGAACCTCCACACTGTCTTCCACAGTGGTTGTACCAGTTTGCACTCCCACAAGCAGTGTACAAGAGTTCCTTTTTCTCCACATCCTCTCCAACACTTGTGCACTTGTTATTCCTTGTCTTGTTGATAACAGCCATTCTAATAGGTGTGAGGTGGTATGTCATTGTGGTTTTGATGTGCATTTCCCTGATAGCTAATGAGGATGAGCATTTTTTCATATGTTTTCTGGTCATTTGTATTTCTTCGTGGGAGAAGTGTCTGTTTAGTTCTTCTGCCCACTTTTTAATTGGGTTGCTCGTTTTTCTGTTGTTAAGTCTTATTAGTTCTTTATATATTTTAGATATTAGACA
>PVJL010010994.1:17578-45790 GCA_004026885.1 Lyroderma lyra
TTGCCTTGTTGATGGTTTCTTTTGCTGTGCAGAAGCTTTTTAGTTTGATATAATCCCATTCATTTATTTGTGCTTTTACTTCCCTTGCCTTTGAGGTCAGGTTCATGAAGTCCTCCTTGAGTCCTAGGTCTATAAGTTTAGTACCAATGTTTTCTTCTGTACAGTTTATTGTTGCAGGTCTGATATGAAGGTCTTTAATGTATTTCGAGTTAATTTTTGTATATGGAGAGAGTTCACAGCTCAGGTTCAATCTTTTGCATATGTTTTTCAGTTTTCCCAGCACCACCTACTAAAGAGGCTGTCTTTTCCCCATTGTATGTTTTTTGTTCCTTTATCGAAAATTATTTGTCCATAAATTTGCGGTTTTATTTCTGGGTTTTCAGTTCTATTACATTGGTCTATATTTCTGTTCTTCTGCCAGTACCAAGCTGTTTTGACTATTGTTGCTTTGTAATATAAATTGAAGTCAGGAAGTGTAATGCCACCAGCCTTATTCTTTTTATGTAGTATTGCTTTGGCAATTCAAGGTCTTTTATAGTTCCATAGAAATCTGATAATTCTTTTATCTATTTCACAAAAGTATGATTGTGGGATTTTGATGGGTATTGCATTAAATCTGTAGATTGCTTTGGGCAGAATGGCCATTTTAACAATGTTAAGTCTTCCTATCCATGAACAGGGGATATTTTTCCACCTCTTAAACTCTGTTCCAATGTCTTTCAAAAGTGTTTTATAGCTTTCTGTGTATAAGTCTGTCACGTTCTTCGTTAAGTTAATTCCCAGGTATTTCATTCTTTTTGTTGTGATAGGAAAGGGAACTGACACCCTCATTTCTTTTGCTGTGGATTTGTTGTTTGTATAGAGGAATGCTGTTGATTTTTGTACATTGATTTTGTATCCTGCAATTTTACTATATTTGTTTATTGTTTTGAATAGTTTCCTGGTGGAATCTTTGGAGTTTTTTAGAAAGGATCATGTCATCCACAAATAGTGACAATTTGATCTCTTCTTTCCCAATTTGCATACATTTAATTCCTTTCTCTTGCCTGATTAATGTGGCAAGAACTTCCAGTACTATATTAAATAACAGTGGTGACAGGGGGCATCCCTGTCTTGTTCCTGATTTTAGGGGAATAATTTTCAGCTTTTCCCCATTCAGTATGAAGTTAGCCAAGGGTCTCTCATATGTGGCCTTTATCATGTTGAGATACTTTCTTTCTATACCCATTTTATTTAGTGTTTTGATCATAAATGGATGTTGTACCTTGTCGAAAGCTTTTTCTGCATCAATTGAAATGACCATATGGTCTTTAGCTTTGATTTTGTTTGTATGGTGTATCACATTGATTGATTTTCATATGTTGAACCATCCTTGTGCTCCCGGGATGAATCCCACTTGATCATGATGTATGATCTTTTTGATGCATTGTTTTATTCTGTTTGCTAATATTTTGTTCAGGACTTTTGCATCTGTGTTCATCAGAGATATTGGTCTATAGTTTTCTTTCTTTGTGTTGTCTTTGCCAGGCTTTGGTATTAGGCTAATGTTGGCCTCATAGAATGAGTTAGGAAGTATTGCTTCCTCTTCAATTTTTTGGAAGAGTCTGAGGAGGATACGTGTTAATTCTTCTTTGAATGCTTGGTAAAACTCATTGGTGAAACCATCTGGTCCAGGGCTTTTGCCTTTAGGGAGATTATGGATAGTCATTTTAATCTCTTCACTATCAATTGGTCTATTTAGATTATCCAGTTCTTCTTGGTTCAATCTAGGTAGGCTATAAGTTTCTAGAAACTTGTCCATTTCTTCTAGGTTATTAAATTTAGTGGCATAAAGTTCTTCATAATATTTTCTTATAATCCTTTGTATTTCTGTGGTATCAGTGGTAATTTCTCCTTTTTCATTTCTAATTTTGGATATTTGTGTCCTTTCCTTTCATCTTTTGATTAGTCTAGCCAGGGGTTTGTCAATTTTGTTGACTTTCTCAAAGAACCAGCTCTTCGTAATATTAATTTTTTCTATTGTCCTTCTGTTCTCTAATTGGTTTAGCTCTGCTTTAATTTTTATTATTTCTTTCCTTCTGCTGACTTTGGGTTTTGTCTGCTCTTCTTTCTTCTTAAGATGGGATGTTAAGATGTTTACTTGTGATTTTTCTTGTTTCTTAAGATAGGCCTGTAGTGATATAAATTTCCATCTTACTACCACTTTCACTATGTCCCAATAATTCTGATATGTTGTGATAATTCTGATATATTTTCATTGTCATTAGTTTCTCTATTTTTTAATCTCTTCTTTTATTTGTTCTTTTATCCAGTCCTTTTTAAATAAGCTGTTGTTTAATCTCCATGTATATGTGTTTCTTTCTGCTTTCCTTTTACAGTTGATCTCAATTTCAAAGCCTTGTGATCTGAGAATACACGTGGTATGATTTCGATCTTCTTGAATTTGCTGAGGCTACTTTTGTGTCCCAGCATATGGTCTATCCTTGAGAATGTTCCATGTGCACTAGAAAAGAAGGAATAGTCTCTTTTTGCTGGATGAAGTGTCCTGTAAATGTCAATTATGTCCAATGGCTGTAATGTGTCATTTAGAGCAGTTGTTTCCTTATTTATTTTCTGTTTGGGTGATCTGTCCATGGCTGTTAGCGGGGTGTTTAAGTCTCCCACAATGATTGTGTGTCCAACAGTTTCTCCTTTCAAATCTGTTAGTAGTTTCTTTGTATATTTTGGTGCATCCTGTTGGGAGCATATATATTAATTAGTGTAAAGTCTTCTTATTGTTGTTGTATTGTGCTTTTTATCATTATGTACTGTCCATCCTTGTCTTTTACTATCTTTTTTAACCTGAAGTTTATTTCATTAGATATCAGTATGGCAACTCCTGCTTTTCTCTGGTTACCATTTGCTTGAAGTATTGTTTCCCATCCTTTCACTCTGAGTCTGTGTTTGTCCTCATGACTGAGGTGTGTTTCTTGGAGACAGCATATGGATGGGTTCTGTTTTTTAATCCAGTCTGCTACTCTGTGTCTTTTTATTGCTGAGTTCAGTCCATTAACATTTAGAGTGATGATCGATATGTGAGGATTTCCTGTGGCCATTACTTATTTCTTTGTTTGTTTTTGTTTTATTTTGTTTCTTTCTTGTTGTTCCAACTTTATTCCATTTTTCCTGATGTTTTGTTTCAGGTTGAAGAGCCTCCTTCAGTATTTCTTGGAGTGCTGGCCTTGTGCTGGCAAATTCCCTCAGCTTCTGTGTGTCTGAGAAGGTCTTTATTCCACCTTCATATCTGAAAGATACTTTTGCTGGATAATTTATTCTTGGCTGGAAGTTCCTCTCTTTTAAATTTTGAATATTGGATTCCACTCCCTCCTGGCTTGCAGAGTTTCTGCTGAGAAATCTGATGCCAGTCTGATGGGTTTTCCTCTGAAGGTTATAGTTCTTTTTTCCCTGGCTGCCTTGAGAATTGTCTCTTTGTCTTTAGTTTTGGACATCTTTAGTACCATGTGTCTTGGAGAAGATGTGTTAGTGTCCAGGTATCTAGGGGACCTGTTTTCTTCTTGAACATGGGGTTCCAGATCTTTCCATAGGTTTGGAAAGTTGTCATCTACTATTTGTTTGAGTATGTTTTGTGTAGAATGCTCTACCTATTCTTCTATTCCTATTATCCTGATGTTGTTTTGTCTCATGGAGTCAGACAGTTCTTGAGAGTTCTTTCAATCCTTTTGGTTCTATATTCCCTCTCTTCCTCTTTCTTAGCTGTTTCCATGTTCTGATCTTCGATATCACTAATTCTTTCCTCCATCTGGTTGGCCCTGTTTCTTATGGCAGTTATTTTGTTTCTCACTTCTTTTATTGTATTATTTATCTCTTGCATTTCCATCTCAATCTTCCTTATGTTTTCAATTTCTTTGTTAAATTGTTCCTTTTGTTCATGAAATTCCTTTTTTCTGTCATTCATGTCCTTTTTATGTTGTTAATGTCAGCCATGGTACTCTGCCAGTATGTTTTCATTTCTCTCAGAGTCTTTAGAATGGCTACTTTAAATTCGCTGTCACTTAATTCGGAAACTTCTAGGTCTAAGAAGCTGTCTTGATAAATTTCCTGTTCTTTCTGAGGAGTTTTAGTTTTTAAGGAATTCATCCTCTCTCCTGGGTTCTTCCTCTTTGACATGAGGGCATTATGTTCAGTAGTGCCCAGGAGCCCTGATTGGTACTTTTGTGGTGTCTTGCTGTAGGGCAGACACAAGGTGGCACTGGAGGAGACAAGTTTTGGGGGAGAGAGGGGTTGTTTATTTCTTATTTCTGGTCTCCTGCTATGTTTGGAGGCGGTGCACATCTATCATGGTCCCTCCATTTCCTGTAGTTAGTTAGTTGGTTGGGAAGTTTGTAGGAAAGGGGAGAGGCCAACAAAAGGCACACTGGGGCAGCTCCACCTTCTGCCCTATGCTGGGGAAGCTGGGTGATGTGGGCCATGGCTGCTCCTGCTGGATGGGACGAATGCTATCAAATCCACCTTTCTTCCTGGGCCTGCTTCTGTGGCCAAATGTTGGGGCAGAGTCTGCGGGCTTGCACTGCTTTTAGGACCCAGGGACATGTGAGCAGGCATGCACACAAGTCCAAAGCTGTGGTTCTGACCCCGCAGTAGGAAGGCAGCCATCCCTCCTCTGCAGCGGGCCGGGAATGAGAGCCACAACCCCGTGCAGGAGCTGCGTACACTGTGACGGCAGCTGGTCCGCCTCCGCAGTGGGCCGGAATGGGAGCCACAGCCCCATCTGTGTAGGGACTGTGCGCTGCTGCGCAGCAGCCGGCTCGCTCCCGCAGCGGGCTGGGACCAGGAACCACAGCCCTGTGTAGGAGCTGTGCACGCCTGTGCTGTGGGTCCCTAGGGAGCCTAGAGCCAAGATGTTGTCTCTGCAGTTCAGAGTCCTCGCTCAGCCTTGCTACCACTCAAGAGTTCCAGAGGCTGGCTCCCAAGGTCTGTCCCCAACTCGCTGCTTCAAATTCCAGCTCCCCAGCCTACCTCCCCAATGGACTCCCACTGTTCTGCCGCTTTGCTAGGGCTTCTCCTCTTGTTGCCTCTTGGCTTCTCTCCTCCTATACACTGCAATCAGCCACCATCGGGTCCTGTTGCGATCCGTCTTTGCTCCCTCCCCTTTCTCCCACTCGCCCCTTTCTCTCCAAACCTTAGGTGTTTACTTGCAATGCATGGATGTCTCAGCTGCCATTTTTTGTCACCCAGGGTCCTCTTTCTTGGCTCCTGGGTAGCTGTTCAATTGTGTTTTCTGGGAGAGGCTTTGGGGACCTCCTCTCCAGTCGCCATCTTGTCCTCCTCCCTATAAATGATTTTTAATTCTTTTAATTATGCTTATGAGTTAAAAGTGTAACTCTAGAAATCAGTAATGGTATCTGTATGCAAAATACTACCCTGGAATACAATAATTGGGTTTTTTTTTAATCATTAAATTTAGTGGGGTGACATTGGTTAGTAAAAATTACATAGGTTCCAGGTGTACAATTCCATAGTAATCATTGTCTATGTGATCCAATAAATTTAACAATAAAAAATATGAACCTAAACACAGATATTGTACCTTACACAAAAATTAATTTAAAATGGATTGTATAACTAAATGTAAAATAAACAACTACAAAATTTCTAGAAGAAAACATAGGAGAAAATCTTCATGACTATGGGCTTTGTGATGACTTTTTAGATACAACACCAAAAGTTCAATTCATGAAAAAAAAAAGATGATAAATTGGACGTCATTAAAATTAAAATCTTTCATTCTGTGAAAGACACAGATGAGCTTATAGAAGCTCTTGGTTTCTAGTGCTATTCTCCAGAGAAAAGCAGCCAAGGCTCTTTGAAGAAAAGCCTGATTCTAGGATTGGGGCAGGTATATGAGAGCTTTTCAGAAAAAATCCAGCCATAAATACCTCTATTTTTCATATTACATGGCTGAATACTTTTCTGACAGTTCTCGTATACAAGATATACCTGGAGCATATTGTAGTGCCAGAAAGTAGGAAGAACTCAAAACAAAACAAAACAAAACAAAACAGAACAAAATGACATACACAAGTATGGGAGTATGCCAAAGGGCACAGAAGCTACTTGAAAGAGTTCTAAATGGCCAAAGTTGGAACAATTTGAGGGACAAAATAAATAGTGTAGTATTGGAGTGAAATACAAAGTATAAAATAAATATCTGTAAGATCAGACTGACATAAATAAGTGGTTAAATAAACAAACAAATGGAGACAAATAGCCAAGTTTCCTCTGTAGAAAAAGTATGAATAATTTGTATGGATACTCCCTCTTCAAATTGACAGAAGTGGGTATAACTCTCTACCCCTTAAGTGTGCGCTGTGCACAGTGACTTCCTTCCAAAGAGTGCATTATGGAAAGGAGGAAAAAGAATAAATTTATAGTGAAGACACCTGACAAAAACTACCTCAGCCAGGTGATCATGGTTTACATCCACAATTATGTCATGTTGGCATCATGAAATCTTGCTGTAATGTGATGAGAATGGCACTTCTGCGAACTTCCCCCCAAAAATTATTCAGCAATACTCCTCAAAACTCTTAAAGTCATCAAAAACAGAAAATCTGACTGTCACAGTCTAGAGAAGTCTAAGGAAACATGTTACCTAAAAGTAATGTGGTGTCCTGGATGCAATCTTGGAACATAGAAACAACATTAGGTAAAATAAAAGGAAATGTGAATAAAGTATGAACTTTAACTAATAATAATATATATAAAAAGGAAAGTGTAAACCCCCTAGACTATGTAAATCAGATCCAAGAGAAATGCCAATGGTCTCATCAATATGCTAATAATGGGGGAAATATCATGTCAGACTTTCCACAGAGAGGATGATTGGATAAAGAGTGCTTAAAAAATAGCCCCAGATCCCACAGACTTCCTGACAACAGACATTGCAATTGGAAAATGTTAAGAGAAAAACTGGTTTGTTCTCTGGGAGGAAGGGTCAAGGATAGGGTGAGGGTCATGGATGGCTGTTCTGTACATAGCTTGGTAATCAAAAACAGTGTTTTGACATTCAACACTGACATTTTAAAGCACACTTGGCATAACAGCTGCATTAAATCAGCCTTGTCAGAGTATCCTGCTTTCATCTGTGAGAAAGGGCCTTTGCAGTGGAAACTAGCATGGAGGATGACAAGCATTCTCTGAGAGATTTGGGATTGAAAACAGACTTGTAACAAGAAAACCTACCAGATAATTAGAATAATACTTGCTCAAACTCTGACTCTAGTGATTAGGAAAATATGACCATTTCCTCAACCTGTTTGACAGAATTGGTAAGATGCTTGTCATCAATTATTTCTTTTTTTAAAAGAAGACTCAAAATAAGCAAAATAATATAAATACAGTAAGGTACAGTGAGGTGCTTTCCCAAATCCCAAAATAATTTGGGAAAAAAGCATACAGCCTGAGAATTTAAGAATAATAATCTACTGGCAATGTTGATTATTACCCAACTCTGGGACTAAAGATGGAGGTAATCACTACATGCAGTACTGAAGGATTTGTGTATCACTCCTCCAACCAAGGAGAACTGGCAGTAATCCTATGGTGGCAGGACTGAAACCCACTTGCATTTACTGAGCAAAATCAAAACTATATCTAGGAAAACATTAGGAGGCCTGGGATAAAAAACAGACATCTTAAGTCCTAGGGGAAACGTCAAAAGATATTTTTGGAAGAAAACCAAGAAATGAATGGCATGAGTATGACTCATGAGGTGGTAGAACCTAGGAAATCAAGAAGAGTGAAAGAAGATGTAAAATGACCCAAACATATCTAAGATATGCCAGATCTCTGGCCTTTAAGGAAAGGGTGTCTGCAGGGGATGATGACCGTGGTGAGTCACCAGACTATACAACATCCTTGTGGATAAATGCAGGACTGTAGTGAGAAAGACTATTAGGGAATCAAAGGAAGCCTGGTACAGAGACAGGCAGAATTTTGCTCCAAGGGGCTATGTATGTGGGATGATTAATACCAAGATCCATGGGGCCACTTGTATAAACAGATAACCAAGCAACAAATGGGATGGAGATGTCTCAGCAAATACCTACTTAGGTAAGAGATTTGGAAACCAGAAGGTTCCCTCGGGCAATGTTCTCATACCATATAAAATTCCACACCCCAGAATGTAGGCCCGGCTCTAGAAAATTAGGACAAGGTGATATAAGAGTAGAGCTGGGTATCCATCTGGCCCAATGTAGATAATGTTAAAGACTGAAAATAATCAGTGGATACCTAAGACTAAAAATGATCTGCTTAAGGAGAGGATAAAGGGGGATAAAAATCTGGGCAACTGTTAAAGCAAACTCTCTCCCTCTAACTTAAAAGTAATACCAATCTCTGTAAGGTAAACAAGTAAAAAATCACACTATATATATGTAAATAGCAGTCAGTGGGTTTAATGTCAAAAGGAGGGTTCCTTAATTTGAGAGCAGAAGTTACAGTAGGTAAACTAGATAGATCTTGAAATAAAAGGAAGGAACAAAATATTTTTATTATTATTACCATTATTATCTCTTAATTTCATTTTATTATTCGACATTCAAAATCTGAGGTTCTATTCTAACATTAATATAATATTAGCTACATTTATAGTTTAAAAGGAGACAGAAATACTGTCAAATAGAAAATGAATCTAAAGGTTATTCATGTTTGCATTTTGCAGAAACAGGTGGCTGGAATATTACTTTTGAGTGTTGTCACTGCACTGAAGAATTATTTATAGGAATGGTGCCAAGTGGTAGGAAACAAAATCTACTCTTTTTCCATTACCTTTTAGTATTTTGAACCCTTTCTCTCCACTTGTGAAGAGGCCATGATTACAGCTTTCAAGGGATATTGTAATAATTCACAAGTATCCCTGTAAACTCAGCATCAACTCCAATAACATTTATGACATTATTCACTGAGATGATAGGCACTAAATTGAGAAATAAAAGCCCCAACTGTTATTCAATACTTAGGAGTTGAATATTGGCTGCTTGAATATGCATGTACAGGTACTTACAGATTATACCACCTGGTAGCCCAGGAATTTGTAAACTGCGGCTTGCAGGCCAAATCCAGACCACCCTATGTTTTTGTAAATAAAGTTTTATTGGAACACATTCACATTGCTTTGGCACTATAGCAACAGAGTTGAATAATTGAGACAGAGATTACATGACTCCAAAAGACCAAAATATTTCCTATCTGGCCATTTACTGAAAGAAAGTTTGCCAACCTCTGGGCTAGAAGGTCAAAACACATAAAATAACCAATATAATTCTTTCAGCAGGTCCACTCCATAGTCAGCCTGCCAAATTCTGTATTAGCTCTTCTGTTCTTTTTGTCCACCCTCTATTTTTCTGAAATTGTTTACACAAACCTGGATACTATTATCTTCATTCTCAATGAGTTAAAGTCTTCCTAGGGACAATAGGTTCATATAATCATTATTTCTTTCTCAATAATATGTTAATTATAAGCAAACAAAAATACTCAGTATCAAACCTGGATGAGAACAATTGAATGTGATCATTCTGTCATTGAGGCAAGTAGCATCTAAATCACAGATATGGATGACAGGCCTAGAGATTCATTAACAGAATGCTAAGAGGAAAGTATGACTGCTGCTGGGTGAGGTTGAGGAGAAGGTATGAGATCTTTGTGGCTGAATCTTGAAGTGGATTATGGGTATGATCCTTATGGCACTGTAGGGATCTTGCAAAGATGGTGCTTCAGATCGTACTAATACATTTGGAGAACATAGTAAGTTTGTAGAGGCTCTTAAGATTAGACATTTATGCAAAGCTTTGCTGGACCATGGGCTCTCTGGCTCATTTCATTAGGGCCTCTCATACAGAGTGGCCTCTCAGAAGGGACACACCAGCTGTGAGTTATATTTTAAAGTTCTAGGAAACAGGCTACACAGAGGATCTATGTTTATATTATGAGTCACAGCAGGACAGGTGGTGGTGGGTCTGGGGCTTAACGTCTGTAAACGATGTCTCTGACTGCTACGATTGTTCTGAGGAGTTATTTATAAGAGTGAGTTTAGAAAAGAAATGAGAGAATAAATAGGCCTTTTTCTCTCAGTGATCATTTCATATTTTGGAATCTTTTCTTGCATTCGTTAAGAAAAATGATACCAATATACAAGGGCTGTTCTTAACAACTTAAACATATCAGCAAGATGTAGCAGAATCTCCAGTGGGTATAAAGATTCAATGGAGTATCTGAACCATATTTAGTTCTATTTCTCTTAAAATTTGCTTCAAAAGTTTGTGTTAATTTATTAGTATGGAAGTGATAGTGAAAAACATTAAGAAGCATATAAAGGGGTTCCAGGGTTTCCCTAGTGGTGTAGTGGCTAGGCTTCAGTGCTCTCAACGCTGTGGCCTGGGTTCGATTCCCAGTCAGGGAACTACCCCCCCGCCCATAAAAAAAGAACCATATGACTTCACTCATATGTAATATATAAAACAAAAAGCAACAAATGAACAAACAAAACAGGTAAACCCACAGATAAAGACAACAGAATGGTGGTTATGAGAGGGGAAGTGGGTGGGGAAGGATTAAGAGGGTAAAGGGAGTCAAATATATGGTGACAGAAAGAGACCAGGCTTTGGGCAATGAGCACACAATAGACTACATAAATATCATATTATAATGTTTTATACCTGCAATTTATATAATGTTACTAACCAACGTGAACCCAATAAATCTAATTTTTTAAAAAGGGAAAAGAAACCCTAAATGATTTTTATGGATTTGGCTTCCACTTGAGCTATACTGTTGCCTGAGATATATAGTTGGGTTTTTTTGTTTTTTTTTTTTTATTTTTGACTGATGGGACCATACTAGTCCTAAGAACTCCTTTCTTCAGAATGTACAGCCCCAGTAGTCAAGATTTAGTTCTCAAGCAGGCCAAACATTCCCTTGAATTCCATGTTTTGTTCATGTGGTTCCCTCAGCATGCTGTGCCATACACCCACAAACACTCACTCAACATTTCTTGATTTCTTGGCAGTGTTTATAACGGACATGTCATGCTTGTCATTGAGCTATGAGGCCAAGGACTGGACAATCCAGGAACTTGATTAGCCTCATGCTAATGTCCTGGAAAGGAAAGAACACAGATTGGGGAAATAGAAAGGCCAAATGTATTTCATCTTTTCTATGGCTGAGTAACATTCCATATATATGTACCACACCTTCTTTATTCAATTATGTATTGAAGGACACTTCAGTTGTTTCCATGTCTTGGCCACTGTAAATAATGCTGTAATAAATATAGGTGTATATATATTTTTATGGATAAATGTTTTTAGCTTTTGGGGGTAGATACCCAGAAGAGAAATTGCTGTGTCATATAGTAATTCTATTCTTAATTTTTTTGAGGAACCTTCATACTGTTTTCCATAGTGGCTGTATCAATTTACATGCTACCATTTGCGACAACATGAATGGATCTTCAGATAATCATTTTAAGTGAAATCAGAAAAAGTTGAGAACCATATGATCTCACTCATATGTGGGATATAAAACTGAAAGCAACAAACAAACAACCAAAAACTCATAGACACAGACAATAGCTTAGTGGTTACCAGAGGGGAAGGGAAGAGGGAGGAAGATAGATGAGGATAAAGAGGGTCATGTACTGTATTTTTCCATCTATATGTGCTCCTGTGTATAATATGCACCCACGTTTTTGGCCCAAACTTTCAGGGAAAAAAATCTTTCATTTTAATTTTTTAATTCAAATTTTTATTTGTTTATATTTAGGTACTTGTTTTTTGTATGATAAAGAAATTTTAGCATTTATTTTTTATCATATTATGGTACTAGAAATTTTATGTGACAAATAAAAGAATTAAAAACAATTATATAGATATGGGATTAGTACTACTCATGTATAATGTGCATCCTTATTTTTCCCTCATAAATTTGGGCAAAAAAACTGCCCATTATACATGGCAAAATAAAGTATATATTGATGGAAGGAGTTTTGACTTTGGGTGGTGAACACAATGCAACATATAGATGACAAATTATAGAATTGTTCACTTGAGATCTATATAATTGTATTAACTCATTTCACACCAATAAATTTAATAAGAAAAATAAAGTGAATGTTCGAAGAAAAAGATAAGGCCAGATGTTCTGCCACTTACATTCTGTAAGATTCAATGAATGAAATGTAAGAAGTCTCATTTTCCTGCATTTGCAATAGTAAATGTTGCCCCGTAGGTTTACTTCAAATATTAAGGAGACTGCACACGAAAAGCTCATAGCACACTAGCAGGTAGAGTTTGCATGAGTTTCTTAGTTCTGTAGAGGGCAGGATCCATGTCCATCTGGGTGTCATTTGTGTTTTACATGTGCTTGTTGACAATTCATAAATTATTGCTACTTCAGTGCCTAATGTGTAGTGTTCTGTTACTCCTGCAAACCTATTTCTGTTAAAATAATTCCTTTGTCCTTAAGACTGAGAACCCAGAATACTTGCCAAGTTTGTGCCTTATGGGTTTCCACAACACCTCAGGATGACTGGGTAGACTCCCTAATTTCATCCTGATGATCAGTCCAGGTGAGCAGAGGAGAAGTGACTCACCCAAGGTCCTGTCATGAGTGATGCTTCCAGTCCTGGAATTGAGGCAGCTCTCTTGAATCTCTCTCTAGCATCCTACCTAACAGATCAATCACTGTAATTTTGTGCTCCTGTGGTCTTTATGGAGGTAAAAGGTTAGCAGAGATACCCATATTATGTGCTTTCCTGATATCTACTTTGAGATCCAGAAAGAGGAGAGGGGAAAAAAAAGCAATTCAACAGAAAAAGGTGAAGATTGCCCTCCTCTTTTAACTTCTTAACACACAAATCATTCTATTATATTAAAAAATGAGCAATTGCTTTTGTAGGACAAAAATGACTGAATGTTTGCAATTTCACGTGGTTTGGCCAAATATAACAAAAATGTACTGTATTTCCTATATAATGGAAATGGCCAAATATAACAAAAATGTACTGTATTTCCTATATAATGGAAATGTGTGTTGGTTTCTTTTTCTAATATAGCCATTACCAATGATTTTTATCATAAAGTTGTGCTATTTCTTTTATGGCAATGCCACCTCTGACACAGAGGGGAGGGAATGGTATGGGAAGTAAACTTCTGCCGAGTGCCTAGTATGGGCCAGACACCCTGTTAGGTACTTTACTTACCTCATTCTTTAAATGCTCAAAAATGCTGTTCAGTAGATACTAGACTCTCTCTCTCTCTTTTTTTTGATTTGTAAACCAAAATTTATTTACTTATTAAAAAGTAAATTTGCTTTCTAATTATGTGCAAGAATAACTATGCTACAAACTCAATGCTGGTTTTAACCACTGCAAGTGGATGCGCCCACTGGCCATATCTCCATGCTCATGCTAGAGAAGACACATTGTTGAGTACCTACTCTGTACCAAGCTTTTCATCTAGGCTATTATTTTCACTCTTATGATAAACCATGTGAGGTAAGTTATGTGACCGTATTCTAAAATAAAGACACCGAGCATCAGAAAGATAATCTATTTCTCTAAAATTCCCAAGCATAGACTTTCTTTTATGACTCATCTTTTCACTAACTATTCTCTGTGGGGGTCAGATAAATTAAGTATATTTTGAAAGTTTACAGTTAAGAAGAAGCAGGGAGTTCCCTGATGGTGTAGTGGCTTAAGGCTTCAGTGCTGGCGCTGTCAGCGCTGTGGCCTGGGTTCGATTCCCAGCCAGGGAGCTACCCACATACCAAAAAGCAAAAAAAAAAAAAAAAGAAGAAGAAGAAGCAGAGCAGAAGTTCTAACCTAATTTAGCCTTACTTAAAAACCCAAGCTCTCTCCACTCTGCAACACAGCCTCCCTTTCACATGAGCTCCTAGCATGCAGGGCCAAGTTTGGTCTAAACTTATTTGGTATAGTCCATGTGGGTTCATAGATATTCATTTGGTTAGTAATATTTTTCTTTCTTACTTGAGCATGTGTAGTTAGGAATTTGTTACATGAGTCTGGAAGTTAGGAGAAATAAGTTGTGGGATGAAGCTATAGAATTGGATTTCCAGTGCCTGACACATAATAATGCCCAATAAATATTTCTGAATAAATGCATTATTGGATGGGTTACAGATGTTGAGAGTCACCAGCATGTAAAATTGAGTGCATGACCTTCTAATTGTTTCCTATACATATCAATTTTTTAAGGTATTGGAAATCAACTGTATAAACTGTTTCATAATCTCTTTTGAAATAACTTTTATACATTGTTTAGTGAGTATACATTTTCATGATATAAAACTCAGCTGGTAAAGAAATCTCTGTTTTTATATAGCTGATCTTAGTATGCATTTTGAGCCCCATTCTGCCTATTGTGGAAAACTGTTCTTGCCAATCAAAGGTAAATTCAGTCACCTTAAGTTTTTCTCAATCAATTCAGTATGAGCTGTATCAACTTATGCTGAAATTCAAGTCCAAGAGGGGGAGAACTTATATTTCATCATTGACTCATGGACAAAGAAGTTAAGTAAGAATGATTTGTCTTGCAGCAGTTAGGCATGGAAGAACAACTAATCACCATTAAATGAAAGAGAAGAAAAATATATGCAGTATCCAGCCTTATCCAGCAGACAAAAGGAGACCCTGAAGAAAATAACACCTACTTGCTGATTTGCATATGGGAATTACTATTCTAGACAAACTTTGGACAGCAAATTTATTGCTATCTTCTTTAAGTGAGTGATACCTAGATAATAAATATATATTTCTTTGTGAAGGAACAAGGATTTCCTACAGGTAGGAAATGTGGCAAGATGAATTATTACCTGACATATTTATGCCCCTCACATATACCTTTTACCTTGTGATATTTATCTCTCCTTTTATAAATATCTGATACACCATAGCCTTACAATAAGTCTAGGTATCACTAAAATGTGGGTATAGTATAATAGGTACAAGGGTCAGAGAAGACCTAAGGTAACTCCACTGAGATTCCCACATCACTCAGAGGTGTGGAACACAGTCCAGTTTTTCTGTGTTTTGTGTCCCAGTGAGGCACAAAAGATAGTTGAGCAAGAGTACCTATAGTCCTAAAGCAGTCTCATGGTTTAGATGAGAGGCTGTAGCCAGGCAACATAAACCATATGTTTTGAGGTTCAGATAGGAATTCAATTATCTTAGGGGATATCAGTAAAGACAGTAAAGATCAAGACACTACATAAGCTCTGAGAATGTATGTGTCATATGATGAGAAGTGGAGACATGTAATTTGATTGAAGGTATCATACATTAACTTCACTAGCTATCAGGGAAATGCAAATCAAAACCACCATGAGATACCACCTCACACCTGTGAGAATGGCTATTATCAACAAGACAAGGAATAACAAGTGCTGGAGAGGATGTAGAGAAAAAGGAACTCTGGTACACTGCTGGTGGGAGTGCAAACTGGTACAACCACTGTGGAAGGCAGTGTGGAGGTTCCTCAGAAAATTGGGAATGGAGTTACCATGTGACCCTGCAATCCCTCATGTGGGTATCTACTCCAAAAATCTGAAAACATTTATCCATAAAGATATATGTACCCCTACGTTTTCACAGCATTATTCATGGTGACCAAGACATGGAAACAATCAAACTGTCCTTCATTAGATGATTGGAAAAAGATGATGTGGCATATATATATACAATGGGATACTACTCAGCCATAAGAAAAGATGAAATACTGCATTTTGTGGCAACATGGATGAATCCTGAGATTATCATTCTAAGCACAGTAAGTCAGACAGAGGATGACTGCAGCGATATCTCTCCTTCTACACGCCCTTTTGGAATGTAACTTTGCCTCTATTCCATCAAGAAGAGATGTCTATTTCACCTTTCCTTGAATATGAGTTGTCTCTGTGTTTATTTTTGACTAATAAAATGCAACAGAAATGTTATGGAGTTTCTCAGGCTGTTCTCTAAGAAGTCTTCAGCTTTCACTTTGCCTCTTGGAATGCTTCTTTTTTGGAACCTAACTGCCATGCTGCGATTAACACAAGCAGTGATGTGGAAAGGCCCACATGAAGAATTGAGTCTCCTTGCTGTCAGTCCCAACTGGCTTCCCAGTCAGTAGCCTGCATCAGCCTCCAGTATGTCCCTGAGGCTATATTCAATATTTTGACCATCCCAGCACTCCAGCCAAGACCACCTGAAAAGAACGACCTAGCTAACTTATAGAATCATTACAATTAATAATAATAATAAACTGCTGATGTTTTAAGCTACTATAATATGTTTGGGTCAGTTTGTTATGCAAAAATATACAAGGCCCAGCACAAATAACACTCCAGAGAACAGAGATTGTTTGTCTCCCTCCATAATGTCATTTGTTTAACTCAAATATTCACACCTAGTGGGTAAGATACGGCATTAGGACTTCACTATACTAATAATCTTAAGATGTCTAGCAAAAGAAATAATTCTATTTTACTGATTTATACTACTTCAAAAGAGGGGTTACTGCTGCTGGACCCTGTTTGACCAAACGCTGCCTATGTTTGAATTGAGAGAATCTGAAAAAGACTATATGTTTGTAAAGGCTCTCAAGACCTGATGAATTATATCTCTCTGGTCCACTTCATGAATTGGCTTATCCTATACAGGGGCCTCTCAGCAAAGAGATGCTACTGCATAGTTAATGCATTTTAGAGCCTAATGTTTGCATATGATTCCTTATGACTTTTTTGTTTTTGAAGAGTGGTAAGAATGGTCCTATGGTTTTGAAACAGAAAGGAAGGAATGAAATGGGCTTTTTTTCTCCAATTATTTCATATAATGGACTGGCTCCTTTTATTTTGGAAGGGAGAATTTGATCAACATCTAAGGGGTGCTTCAATATCCCAAATCACCAATAGATCTTCACTACTAAATCCAATGAAAAAGGCTATACTTGAGCTACTCTTACAGTCCAATATGTTATAGTACAGAAGGGAAGGAAGAGAAAAGGAAAGAAACTTAGAGTAAGAAAAATATATCATTTTAATAGGAAGTAAGGATTCTGAGTTTTGGCTATTTGGACACCTTGCTGTCATGATTATATCTCTAGAATGGAATGTAGAGTTGTTTCGCACAATAACAATAACACCTATCACCATGAAGTAGATTTGCTCCCTTGTTAGCAAAGGTCTTGGTATCAGGGTCAGCATAGCCAGAACTTTTAGGGACCCCAATTCAAGGATGATTTTATACATTCACTTAAATGTGAGCTTAAATCTTTTGATAAAGTCCCAAATTTAGGGATATAAAAAGAATTCCTAACAAGAAGGCAGCAATAAAACTGCAGAAAGGCATGCAGAAAATTGTAGAAGCAGCAGCAATACAGGTAACACATGTATTTTTGTGTATGTGTATTTATAGAAAGAACAGTGCTGTCTCAGAACAATCCCTCTTTCAAAACAATATCTTAGAGTGTTGCTGACATAATTGAATCAGTTCTACATGTAAAAAAGTTATCATAGTGAGAGTTCCCTTAGCTTGTTTCCTAATGGGCAGGCTTCATGTGTTTTTGGGTGGCCTCTGAATTCTATCAGACACCTTGCCAAACACAGTGGGCATTTAAAAGGTAAAATTAATAGAAGACATTTATTGGGTGCTTACTCTCTAGAGGCCTAATTTTTTTACAGGTAATTCTTGTTCAATTCATTCTTTGCACATAAGAGAGCTTCTTCCTTCCCTTCTGAGAACTCAGCGTGCTCACTGAAATGGGGATCTCATTAATCCCCACAACATTTCTGAATGCTTGGGAGTGCTTTGTCTTATTATCAGGTATTAGGAACTGGGACCCAGGCAGAGTTCCTGACTCTTGTTCTTGTGGCCCTCCTACAGGTCTATTATTGTGCATTATGTTTCTGTTGCATGTTAACACTTTGAGGATCAAAGAATACTAGAGCCTCCCAAGCCATACATAGGTACCACGTTAATCTTAAAAATCCAAATGGGTTAGGGAAAGCAAAATGATCAGTCAATTTGTTCCATTACACAGAAGTGACACTGGATCACATTCACAAGGTCAACATATGTTTTATTTTATTTTTCTTGTTATAATTCTGAATATTCTCTATGATATGGTTATGCTGTTGAATTCATGGAAGAGTTATTTCTGCTCAGAAAGGGAAGAAGTGGAATGAGAAAAATTAATGTGTTAAAGTTCCACACAGAACAGTTGGGTGCACTACATTCCACAGGCTTTTCTTTGAAACACAGGTGACAACCCTCTTGTACATATCAGGAAGTTAAGTCTTAGAGATGCTAAGTAAACTTTCCAAGTTTATACACCTTAAATAAATGGCAGAACAGGACTTTTAATCTATGTTTGCCTGTTTCCAAATTATATACTCTCCCCCTGCTACTACCACATGACCTTCTATTAGATGGTAAGCTTTCAGAGCTCAAAGACTGTATACTTTGAACTGACTTGAAGTTTCTATGCCTGGTCATACATGTAAATATATATCATGCTGCAGTTGGATGACAGAGTCTGACACTCTGAAGAAAAGACCTGTGATGAAGATATGATTTGGTCTGGCAGTACCTTGCCCTCATCTGATGTATGGTAAACATTTGCTGAATGAATAAAACAGAGAGAAAGAAAGAAATGTGTATTTGTTATTTCTCATCAAATCAGCAAATAAAACTAAATGAATATCTCATTTTTTATTATGTGATTGAAAACAGAATTGAGATAATTCTGTACAAGCTATTTCATAAAATGCTTTTTATGAATAAAGTATTTTTTATGTTGTGAAAATGATATGTTGGTAGATATAATGTACTGTACACAGAGCTAATGCAAGGTAAAAATTGCAGCACCTCTAGTATTGTCTAGCACAGTGGTTCTCAACCTTCCTAATGCCGTGACCCTTTAATACAGTTCCTCATGGTGTGGTGACCCCCATAAAATTATTTTCATTGCTACTTCATAACTGTAATTTTGCTACTGTTATGAGTTGTAATGTAAATATCTGATATGTGTTTTCCAATGGTCTTAGGCAACCCCTGTGAAAGGGTCGTTCGACGCCCAAGGGGTCGCGACCCGCAGGTTGAGAACCGCTGGTCTAGAAGATAGTGGAATTTGAACAAGTATTGCACCTGTCTTTTTGCCTTCTCTCTCCCATTAAAGATACAATTTAAATAAAGGGAATAGCAAAATTATTATAGAGAATATTGAAAGTATAACAGCAACAAGTTAAATGTAAATACATTTTTAATAATCTGTGAACTTCAGTGTCATTTTTGAGTGATAGGATGGATTACCTGATGAATATGGGAAAAGGAAAAAAAATAACCGTTATGGCATTTCTTGTACTTTCATGTACTTTTCTTTCCCTCTTGTGTCACCTTCTAATGGGTCATCAGAGAAATAAATGTCCATTGAATTCAAGAAATAAATGGCAGTAATGACTCTGGTGTTAGAAGATTGGAGATGGAAGACCAGGGATTCAGATAGCAGTCCCATTACCAATTACTGAATAATGGGCACTTTTTTTTTCTTCTGGGATAACCTCATTTCTAAGATACAAAATGCAACATATGATATGGAAAAATAAGAAATTGACATTTTGTTGGTCAGAAATCCTCCAATATAAACTATTTCAATACAGTTCATTTTCATATAACAGTGGTTAGGAGTATGGGTTTGCTGGAATGAGATCTGGGTTTGAGACTAGGTTCCACATCGAACCAGTTAGGTCTTCTGCCTCTCAGTTTCTCTTCTTTCAAATGGGAATAACAACAACATCTACACCATTATGTGTAATTGAGGATTAAGTGTGATAGTGTATTCATAAGTAAAGTGTGAAATACATTGTAAATGCTCAATAAATGTAGGCTACATTTATTGTCGTTATGCTGTTGTTATTCCTGACTTTCCAGAGAGCAAATAATGAGAGAGATGTTACTTCTCAACTATTAAAATGTGTTGTATGATGATCTCAAGATCCATCCATGTTGACATAAATGCCCCTACTTCATCTTTTCTTATAGCTGAGTAGTATCCCACTGTGAAATTATCATGCTACATGAAATAAACCAGACAGAAAAAACCAAGAACCATATGATTTCACTCATATGTGGAACGTAAAATTGAAAGCAACAAAGAAACAAAACTCATGGACAGTCAATACTTTATTAGTTACCTGAGGGTAAGGGGGGACGGGGGTGGAGGAGAAGGGACAGGGACACAAATATATGGTGATGGAAAGAGAATCGCCTCTGTGCATAATTATGTGCATAATACAGCACATAAATGAAGTATTGTGGAATTATACACCTGGAACCTATGTAATTTTTACTAATCAATGTCATTCCAATAAATTTAACAATAAAAAAATGTTTTGTGAATAACAATGTTAAAACAGAGTAAGACTGATGGAAAAATCCGAGATACAGTTTAATGGAAAAGAGTAAAAGCTAAGTTCTAAGAATGTTTTAAAATGTGATAAACTTGGCATTTCTAATTAGTGGATAACATGGTTTATTCAAGAAGTGGTATTGTGTCAGTTGGTAACTTTTAATTCTTTTCTCAGACCATAATATATGAAGTACCATGGTGATATTGGTGCTAAAACTAATATATAACATAGTGGTAAATATAAAAACGAAAACAAAAAACCCCAAAATAAAACCAAATTACACAGTATGTATTTAGTACTCAAATTCATTAGTAGTTTCCAATTAAACAACAATGAACTATCACTTACCTCATAGACAGGCAAATATTAGAATGGTGCATAATGCCACATGTTGCTGGGGGTTCTGGGGACCCACAGACACTGCTGATAGCAGTACATACTGGTGTATTTATTCTGGAGGTCAATATAGAAGTGCTTAGTTATAGCAAGGGTACATACCAGCAATTCTGCTCCTGGATGTACATCTCAGAGTCATTTTTTACATAGTAAAGTAGGGGAATATTCATAAGAATATGTTTGTGGTGGTGACAAATTGCAGACAACTTGGATGTCTACCACAAGGATAGTGGAAAATACATGTCTGTTGTTCAGAATCCTTAGAAGTCTTTTCTTTTATTTCTGATCCCTAACCCTTTCTCATCCACAGATCATCTCTATTATTAACAAATTGTTGAACCTCTCTTGGCTCCTATTTCCTCAACCAGAAAAATAAGGGAACTGGATTAATTAAGGTACTGTATCATTTTTACATTCTCTGATTTATAATTTCAGTGGACTTTCCATATACTGTTATGTTTTTGTGGACCTGCCCTTTTGATAGTAGGATAATAGACTATAACTTTCAACAGTAGTTTAAACATTACGGGTTTGACTCTCTTTAAAAAGAATCTCTGCAATAAGATCTTTATGTAATGAAGCCATAACTGGAGACAGAATGTATCTATGGAGAAACATGGAAAAAAAAAAGACTAGAAAATGGCATTTTGGGGGATACTGAAATTTTACCTAACAAATGGTTAGAGAGGACTGGTATAAAATCTAGTTCATGGTAATGCTTTTTGTTTTCATTTTCCCCTCTTGTTTTATATCTTGATCATTTTAAAACTTTATTTTTAATTACAAATTACAAATAATAATATATGGTAGTTAAATTATAAAAAATGTTGATGATAATTGTAAAAAATTTAAATTAGTCTAGGAGTGTTCAAAGTAAAATGTGAAAGTACAGCCCTTATTACCAAACACTGTTATGCAATCAATGCCTGTGTCTACCTCTCACAAACTCGCATATAAATCAATGGCACCAACTTGATTTTGCTGGCTGCTTTCTACAGCATTTGGATGAGTCACATTGTTTTCGGAGGGACTCTATTGTACTAAACTATATCTGCTGAAAAAGAGAACGAAGAGTTTAAGTTTGAGTAGGAAAATAAATGGCTTACTCTTTCCAGGGTTAAAGACAGTGTCTCGAATTATTTAATTGCTTTCTGCATCAGTCATCCGACGCTTATATAAACATTACATTATTTAGAGGTTTCTCTTGGGGACCCAGCCAGGCCAGTCCAGCACCAAAATCAGCAATTTATGCCCAAGTCATTTGTTTGAGCCCTTCTATCTTTTGTAACCAAAACATAGAAGTACCAACTTTTAGATTTCAAGAGAGGTACTAAGCATTCAGAGCAAGCAACAGCAACATCTTGTAAAGTCCAAGCATCTTTGTCTTTATCAAGGAATCTTTGGCAATGAACATCCAGGTAGTAAGGATAACAGGATCCTTCTTTTGGAAAATACTTGTGATCAATGGAAAAAACAGTCTCCTTCTGTTGAAGAGATGGGATAAGAGCAGTTGATCTACACACTGGCTCAATGAGATCTTGGATTAACTCCGGCTAAATGTGATGCTGGCCTGGGGGCACACTTTGTCTCATAATAATGATAATACAATTATTTTAAAACAGTTTTATATATTCTTCTTCAAACTGCAACTGTAATCCAAGGCTACTGATTCCATGTCTTGTGCTGTTGCCACTACTGACCACTTAGAGGTGTATTTACTGTTGTGGCTTTAAAGCTGTTGCTCAGTGGAATCTAAGGCCTGAAGTTTCTAGCAGGACATCAATACAGCCATGCTCATCATTTCCCTCAGGCTTTTTTTGTCACTTAATTCCAGTTTATGGGCTTTAAATTGGTACAACTTTTCTTGGTGGCAGATGAGGAATTAAATTAAATGTGAGTTATACCATTCAAGGCAGCAATTCCATGTCTTAAAATGTACCCTAAGGAAATAGGTAAGTATGTGTACAAGAGTATGGAAACAACAAAGTTCATCAACCTAAACACCTGAGTTTTATCTTTACTACAAACTTATCAAAGGATAAGAAGAACACAAAGGATATTTATCAATGAAGGGGTATATGGAAACATAGATAATTATTCTAGGAACACACAAATACACTCTCACAAGCACCCATATACATACATATCAAACTAATCATCAAGGTTTATTCACAAAAGGTAAAAATTACCCATAGGGGCTTCAAGGGCACAAAGAGGACAAATTCATAAATGAGCAAGATCTATTCTAAATACAAACATGAAATACGTTCTTTAACAATAGAAACTAAATGTCATTCATCTCATCATTGTTTATTTAAGAAAAATGTATTAGTTGTCTGGTAAGATTATGAAAGATACATGCTCTTTTGACCTTTTGTATTAATTTTGTGTTTCATGAATAGGAGTTATGAGATAAAAACAAAATTTAAGAATGAAGGCTTCTCAATTAAAAATCGTGAGGATCTCATTAATATAAGCACACAAACCTTTGTAATTTTAATAGCATGTGGAGACTCATTTGGTATGATCTAAATCAAATTAAATTATAATTGAATTGTAAAAGGGTGAGGACACTCTTTGGTGTAGAAAAAATATCACTAAGACTCCACATCATTTTTTAACTTAAATAAAAATATAGTCACGAAGCATTAGAAGTGTAACACAATACAATAGTAGCAAAATAAAACAAAACAAAACACAGATATTGTCCTTTTCCTCCATGAGCTTGCAATCTAAAGGAGAAAATAGTGAAGCCAGCAATAATGATGAAATGTTATAGCTGCTATGATAAGGGAAGTCAGGATGTGATGGGAGCAGAGCAGATTGTACAAGTACTTGCCTGGTCTTTGATATGTTGGGGAGGCTTTTCACAGGAAGTGCTATTTAAGCTGAGACCTGAGGAATAAGGAGGCAGGGCTAAACTGAGACCATAGCCATATATAACAATCAGGAAATACTCTATGACCTGGTTCATCTCTAGGGAATTCCTGTGTGGAAATCCACTACCCAGCAGTCAGGAATGTCCGGAAAACTTTGTGAAACTTAACTGCGCAATTATAGAAAGTGCCTGAATTCTGTAGTTCATGCTCATGAGAGAAATGAAGAATGAGACTTCTTAAGAGTTGTCTCATCTTATAACTCTTTTTAGACCATCTTGGCAGTGAACTCCAATCAGGAGAAAGGCACAAATCATTAATATGAAAAAAGTGAATGCATGAGTGATAAGGTAGGTGAAATGCTCAAGGTATCAGTATGTATCTCCTCCCTTCCCCTTCCCATTAATGAATTGCCTTTCAGGGTTCCTGGACTCTTTGATTTATGATGGTGTGTTATGATGTATGAGCCTGGTCACTAACACTGGACAGGTCTAGTAAAGTGTAAACTATTACAGTTCTGGAGCTCAGGAAAGAAGAGTTGGGAAGGCAAAAATTTAGGCTGGCTGTGGATGGTACATGAAAAACACAAATATTATATGATGAATTGAAGAATGAATGAATAAATTAATGAATGAATAAAAAAATGACAGATTTTTGGAGACAGCAGAAAATGTAAGTGTTTATCTTTTAAAGGTGTTTCCATCCATATTTATCTTTTGAAATAAATTGGGATTGTATTATATATTTACTCTTTAATCTAATTTTTAAAATAGTGTTGATTTTTATTATCAGAAAGTCATTTTTTCTTCTAATAAGATTAGAAAAATACCCATTAATATTGTGTCAAAATATTCATTAACATTGGGGCAAAATTCATATTAACAAGGATTATAGTTTAAATATTATAGAACAGGAAGTTGGCAAATGAAGGAAGTATCTATGCTCCATCAACCATTCAGACAGACCTTTCTGGAAGTCTCCTAGAGCAAGAATATTGCTAAGGAACTCAGCCATTGCCTCAGACTTGAAAGAGGAGGAACAGGTAATATCTTAGGAGGAAGTGTGTGTATGTGTATGTGTGTGTGTGTGTGTGTCTGTGAGTGTGTGTGCGTGTGTGTGTGTAAATATTTGGGGTTATATATTTTAACATACTTTACACATACATTGACTTATTTTGGAATAATAGGATCTTGCTGTATAGGTTGTATTTAGATTTTTCCCATTGAAGTGTAGATTGTGAACACCTTTAAATATTAATACATATATTTTACATTATTAGTTTTGTGATTTAGTTTAAAAGCGGTTGTTTACTGTTGTTGAAAATATCAACATGATTATTTTTTCATTTTATAAAATCAATGTGTAATTATTTAAATAAAATGAAACAATATAATAATACATTATTAGAAGGTCAAATTTAACCTCTATGTTTCTTACCTCATGGTAAGAAACCATGAAATCGCTATTGCTAGCAAGCTATCTGTCTTTCCAGATAATTTTCCTTGTTAATTAGATACTAACTTAGATATCTCAACAGATTATATAGACACATATACAATTTTATACTCCGCAGAAATGAGATCATACATCCATAATATTCTAAATTTATATGTATTTGTTTTTATTTTCATTTTTATATTAATTATGCTGAATTTGTTCACATTTTATTGCCAGTAGTAGTCCTCTGTAAGATTTCTGACTCTCAATAAGTATTTATTAATCTCCATTTAGATTTCTGATTTATAAGGCAACACAGCTAATGTTTGAAAATGCACTGGTGCACATACTTTACTGTCCTGACTACCTCTAGGTAAATTCCACCCCCCTGAACAATTAAACTCAAAGCATAGGAAGCTGCAGGTCACTGTGGAAAGATCTTGGGTCTTAGAGATAGTACAAGCTTTGACTCCTTTTTCTGTCACAAGCCTGTAGACTATTGGGGCAAGTTACTTAACCTATGAGCCCTATATTCTTCACTTTGTTAATGGCAATAATACTAGCTACATAGAACGCTGGTTACTAAGAATAAAGGAGATGAAATATAATGTTTATCCTATGAGGTAGTCATTACATAAATGTTATGTGCATGAACCCTTCACCATCTCAGGAACCAGTTAATTTGTGTGACTCTGCTTAGGTCCCTTAGCACAAAGGGCATATTTCAGCCTTACAATCATGAATACAAAGGATTGTTACCATATGTGCATGATTCAGATGACACACTGAAAAAATAATAAGCCCTTTCCCTTTATTTCACACTTTAGATTAATTCTAGAGAGTTTCCCATTGAGTCCTGGAAAGAAAGGTGCTATAGAATAACAAAGCATAACAGTGGATCTGTTTGAGGGTTATTTGCATTGAGATTCAGGTCATTGGCCAAGACATGAAAACAATCGAAGTTGTCCTTCAATAAATGATTGGATAAAGAAGAAGTGGTACATAAAAGGGCTGTCTGGAAAGTGTCCAGTCATGTAACATGAAAAATAGAGAAATTTATGGCTGATTTTTTTTCTGACAGCCCTTGTATACACAATGGAATATTACTCAACCATAAGAAAAGATGAACTACTGCCATTTGTGACAACATGGATGGATCTTGAGATTATCATGCTAAGCAAAATAACAGAAAAAGTAAACAGACATATGACTTAACTTATATGTGGAATATAAAACTGAAAGCAGTAAAGGAACAAGACAAACAAACAAAAACTCATGGACACAGACAATAGTTTATTGGTTACCAGAGGGTAAGAGAGGAGGGAGGTGATGAAGGAGTGGGGTCAAATATATGGTGACTGAAGGAGAACTGACTCTGGGTGGAGAACACACAATGCAATGTGTAGATGATGTACTATAGCATTGTATACTTGAAACCTATATAATTTTATTGACTGATGTCATCTCAATAAAGTTAATAAAAATAATACAAAATGTTGAAAACAACAAAAAGATTAGAACAAGTGCCTAAACCAATACACACACACACACACACACACACACACACACACCCCAAAAACAAAACAAAAACAAATGAGCGTAGTTTAAGAGACCTCTGGGACAAAGTCACGTGTAACAACGTTCCAATCACAGGTGTACCAAAAGGATAAGAGAGCAAGCAAGGCATTGAGAATCTATTTGAATAAATAATGACTGAAAACTTTCCTAACCTGGCAAAGGATATAGACATAGAAGTCCAGGAAGTGCAAACAGTCCCAAAAGAGATGAATTCAAACAGACTCACACCAAGAAACATTATAATTAAAATGGCAAAGATTTAAGAAAAAGAGAGAATTCTAAAAGCAGCAAGAGAAAGGAAATGAGTTGCCTACAAGGGAGCTCTCATAAGGCTGTCAGATGATTTCTCAACAGAAACTTTGCAGACCAAAAGAGATTGGCACAAAATATTGAAAGTGATGAAAAGCAAGGCCCTGCAATGAAGATTACTCTACACAGCAAAGCTACCATTTAAAATTGTAAGACAGATTCCTAGCCAGGGAACCAACCAAAAAAAAAAAAAATTGTAGGACAGATAAAGAACTTCCCAGACAAGAAAAGGAAAGAAATTCATCACTACCAAACTAGTTTACAAGGAATGTTAGAGGGACTTCATTAAGATGGAAAAAAGATAAAAATTATGAGTAATAAATGGCACTAACTACATAATCTATCAATAATTACTTTCAATAATAATTGGTTAAATGTTCCAATCAAAAACACAGAGTGGCTAAATGGATAAGACAATAATTACATATGCTGCCTACAGGAGATTCACTTCAGATTGCAAGACAAACAGAGACCGGAAGTAAAGGGATGAAAAAAGTTATTTTATGAAAATGGAAACAAACAAACAAAAAAGCTGGAATAGCAATACTTATACCAGACAAAATCAACCTTAAAATAAAGGCTATAAAAACAGACAAAGAAGGACCCAGTAATTTCATTTCTGGGTATTTATCCAAAGAAATCCAAAACACCACTTTGAGGAGACATGTGCATCCATATGTTTATTGCAGCATTGTACACAATGGCCAAGATGTGGAGGCAGCCTGGGTGTCCATCAGTAGATGAATGGATAAAGAGTAGCTGATACATATATACAATGGAATATTACTTGGCCATGGAAGGGAATGGGTTCTTGCCATGTGTGGCGGCATGGAGGGACCTGGACAGTATTGTGCTGAGTGAAGTGCCAGACAAAGATAGATATAATGTGATTTTGTACATATGTGACTCTAAAGAAGAAAATAAACAAACAAAACAGAAACAAACTCATAGATACAGAGAACATTTTAATGGTTACCAGATGAGAGGGAGGTTGAGGGTGGGTAAAAAAATTGAAGGATTTAAGAAGTACAAATTGATAGTTACAAAACAGTCATGAGGATGTAAACAAAAGCATAGGGAATATAGTAAATTATACAGTAATAACTAGGTATAGTGCCAGGTGGGTACTAGACTAGTGGGGGGGTCACTTCTT